>APFE030847546.1:161952-217703 GCA_000404065.3 Pinus taeda | reverse complement strand
TAAAACTTGCCTAGTGAACCATCATTGATCTTCCTAAAACACTTACTTGAAAATATTTTGAAATATTTCACTAAGGGAGGTCTTCCTTTCCGTAATCCATATGGAGTTTTGTCACTATTCTCCCAGATTTATTCTTTATTCATGATATATATTGTTGCATAAACTCCTCACTCCAAAATTTAGGTTCTAAATCAACCGATAATAACATTCTTCATGCATTCTCTTGTACAAATATGTTCTTTCTCTCAACCACTCCATTTTTTTATGGAGTCGTAGCAATAGGTACTTCCCTCTTGATTCCATGTTTTCCACATAATTCATTCAATTCCCATAAGGTAATCTCTACTTCTCTCTCTATCCTCAAGCATTTCATCTTTTGGCTCACTTTCATTTTCAATGACTTCTTTGAAGGCTTTTAAACATTCTAGTGATTTTGACTTAAATATTATCAAAATATCCACGTAATTCTATTATAGTCCTCAATAAATAATATGAATTAACTTTCCCCTTATAGAGTTGGAGATTTGGTTGGCCTACACAGAAGTCTATGAATGATTTCTTAAGGCTTTGATGATGAACATTCCTTTTTATTTAAGTTGGTCCTTATTTCCTTCCGACATTGGCCTCGTGCATAATTTTTTTTTGGGTTTTTAAATTATGAGGATATCTTTCATTGCATGAGTTTTGTTGATATTCACCAAATTATCAAAGTTTAAATGTCCCAATTGCTTATGCCATAACTACCTTTCATCTAATTGACTCATGTAACATCTTTCTTCATGAATTTGATTGAGAATATATACATCATTTGTTGTTCTTACTCCTATTCCTAATAAATTTCTTGAAGTTGATTTCCTTATTTCATAGTCTTTGGAATGGAAGACCAGATCATGTCCTCGGTCACATATCTGGATGACATTTAGGATATTATGATTCCTTCATCATATAGTGCATTTTTTCTTTCCCCCCCCCCCCCCTTTCCATTGAAAAGGCCCATTGTGCCTTTACCAATAATTTTAGCATACTCACATCTAGAATTCACGTTTCCATCCTTTTTGTTTAGGAAGATACACTTCTTTTGACCACTAGCCATGTGCCTAGAATATCCCTTGTCTACAAACAATTTCATTTCTTCATTTTGTGCATTCAAAACTGTGCCACACTTTTCAAGGCCGCATTCTCTATTATTCCTTCTTCATACCATTTCTTTTAGTTTTAGTGGATAATTTTGTGACTCATGACATTGATTATTTCATTTGGAGCATTGTAGAATATATTTTGAAAGAGAAATTGAATCATAAATACCGACATATTTTTTTCTCCTTGAATCAATAGTCTTATTTCGGTAATTGGTCCCATACTTTCTTAACAGTTGACACAAGATTATTACCTCCATAGGCTTTGTAATGGTTAGTCTCATAGCCAAAAATTTTACATAGAAAACAATGACCAAGGAAAATAGTTTCATACTTCTTCATATAATCTCTTCTTCGTGTGACATTCCTTTCTAGGTAAGATAACTTCTCATTCCATGGATTATTGTCATGAGGACCCTTTGGTGTGTCAATTTTTTTCTCACTTGTTGGATGATTGAAAAGACAATGCACATAGATTATTGGTTCTTCTTCATCATGGATACAAGTGTTCTCCTCTGAATTATAGGATTTACTTATATATCGAAGTCCTAATTTGTCATGTTTTGGTATTTGAGTGTTGAGGATGACATCTAAGGTTTGAGAACTTTTCAATATTTTTTGACTTTATCCAATTCCCTTTTTAGAGAGAAAACTTTAGCTTCCAATTTCTCATAGGTCTCTTCATTTTCCCTTTTCTTATTTGAACCTTTCTTTTTAAAGGCCTTCCTTTACGTATTTTAAGTCCCCACATAGTAGAAAAATGTAAATTAAAGTTAGAAAAATATAAGGCTCTTATTTGGTCCAATTGGCAATCAACACAGTGAGAAATGTTACCAGATGCATGAAGTCTTGTCATATTGATTTAAATGGAAGTAAAACCACTATGAACCTAAACATTCCACCTTTTGGTTCTTAAGATATACTAGTGCATATATATTATCAGGAAGCGCATAGAGAAATTGTTAACTATTTGGATAAAAATTTTCCATGTACCATGGATAATGGATGTTGAAAATAATGATAGTGGATTTTATAAGTATTTATTTCAATTTTTATGCAATGCCAACTAATTCGTTTATCACAAAATAAACCAGAACACAACAGATGGAACAAAAATATATTTATTGATAAAAATAATGAGGAATCCAATCCTCCTATACACAAATCAAGTGCCAACTTGTTCAAAAAAATATTTGACCCCTTAAATGCTCCTTCCTTTAACAAATCCAATCTCCTAGTTGGTTAAAATTAGAACACCAATCCTCTCAACAACTTCCAAGCTCCAACTTGGTCATATATTGACTCCAATTCTTTCATAAACTCCAAGCTCCAACTTGGTCAAATGAAAAACTTGACAATAAGTTACTTACTTTAAAAAGAGCTTCAAAATGTCTTCAACAATGCTTCAAGAAAAAATTCAATAGTACTCAAGCAAGTTCGCAATTTTGGCACAACAAATATTCATGAATTCTTCAACAAATCTCAAAAAATGCTTCAAATGATCTTCAAATGTGCTTCATCAAGTGTTCAAGGATATATTCAAGAATAATATTCAATAGTGCTTCATGGATGACTACTCTAGGAGGTCCTCAGAAGTGATTTAAAACTGCTTCAATTAGCCTTCTACAAAAGTCACCTAGAGTCTACTTTGATGTCCGTTCCACAAGAGTTGAGTCAAGTCTTCAATAATAGGTCAAAAATGGTTCCAAATTCTACTGTAAAGGAAGTAAAATATCTATAAAAAATAGGAACTAATTTGAAATTATATTTCTTCACATGATAAAATGTCAAAGTATTTCATAGGTTCAAGGTGCCCATAGGTAGGTTAGTAATTGAGGACTCAAACTATCTCCACAAGGCCTAAATTATAGAGGTCTAGTATAGGTCTAAACTCACATGCTTAGGTCCAATATTTACAGGATTATGCGTAAGGGTTGAGCCACATGTTGGTTTATATTTTAAGGCCAAAACTTTCTCCACAAGGGTCGAAATTCCTAAAAAAAATGAGTCTTGAATATGATTTTTCCAGGATCCTATAATTATGCTCAACAATTGGCCCAAATAGAGGTATGCGGTTTTCTCTAGCAAAGGACCAAAAAAGTTTCCTCCAACGAGCTCAGTCTTTTCTAAAATGAGGGATGGAAGTCTTTCTCAAATGTCTGCTTATGATGAGTCTACAAGGGGTGAAATATTTTGGAGAATATAGCTTCAAGAACTAGTCCATAAACATGAAACCCTTTAATTTAATTCAAAATAGAGACAAAAATACCAAACGGTTGCCTTATGTTGATTTATCTTCCTTCCAAGTTCATGAATTATGAACTTCACCTCAAGGAAAACTCCTTCTTTTCTTTCTTGATAGAATCAGATAGAAAAATGTAGGATAATAGCTTATATTTATACTTGTTTGCCCCTACTATGAATAGACACATCACTTGGATATGGCAAAATTGTGTTCATACAGGCCAACATGAATGGAGACAAAAAAATATAACTCTTTAACTTAGAAAATTAATATGTCTTCGGCGAATAGGAGTTAAAGGATGAGTAAATACTCATTGGAAAAGGCTTGAATTTTTCTGTAACCCTATGCAACAATCTTCTTGATATGGTTTCTACTTTAACATCAATAAAAATAATTCTTCTAGCAATATTCCACTTTGTTATTGGTGGCAAAATTCTCCTCATATGTTGCTCCACATGTCATCATAATAGTGATACTCCCCCTGTCATTGTCTTGTGCCCCTATCTTACTGCTACTCCCCCTATCATATTCTTCCCCTTTGACATCAATAGCAAAGGGATGATCTAATTTGATGCAAGTGTGGTGACCCCCTTTTTTTTACCCCAATATTTGGAAATTGTTAGTTACTATTGACATACTCCATTTTGATGTTCTCATCTAAAACTTGTTCTTGGAGGAAGTGACACTTGATTGGGATATGTTTTGTCCTTGAATGCATGACTAGATTCTTCAAGGTTTATTTCACTAGTGTTTCCATAGTACATAGTGATGGGATAATTTGGCTATATGTTGATATCCTTCAAGAATTCCTTCATCCATACCATTTGTATATAACAGTTTGTTACTGCTATGTACTTGGCTTCAACTACAGAGAGAGATATAGATGATTGTTTCTTGGTACACCAAGACACAGGACAATATCCTAAGAAGAACAAATTCCCACTTATACTCTTTTGGTAATCAATGCTTCTTTCTAAATTTGCATTAGTATATGATGTCAAGGTAATATTTGTGCTCTTAGTGTACCATAATCCAAAATGAAGAGTCCCTTTTAGGTATCTAGGTATTCTCTTTACATCTAGAATGTGATATGATATTTCTTTACGAATGATCAGAATCTTGCTACAATCCTTGATGTGTACATTATATATGTCTATGAAGCTATCAGATATAAAATAGGTCTAATCATTCATCTTTAAAGATTAGTATCCACTATATGATATTCATAATCCTTACTTGGGTTGCAACTTGTAATCATAGGTGTGCTCAATAACACATTCTTCCATCCCAAGTAGCTTAAGAATATCTCTTAGATATGTTTCTTTTGATATGAACATAACTACTTTGTTTTGAATTACTTGAAGTCCAAGAATGTAAGAAAAATCATCAATCATCGACATTTCAAATTCTTTTGACATGTTTCATTTCATCATTCTTTCTCCCAAAAATCAGAACATTCACATATAATAATGTGATTGGAAGATTGTATTTGTCCATATTCATATAAATATTACTTCCTACAACTCATTTCTTGAATCCTTTTTGTTGAAGATAATGATCAAGTCTAGCAGTCCAAGCTCTTGAAATCATTTTAATCCACACAGGGCCTTCTTGAATTTGCAAACAAAATATTTTCCTTCTACTAAGTCTAATCCCTCTAGTTGTTCCATGTATACAAATTTTAGGTTACCATTTTATAAACTTTGATGCCTTTACAGCAAGAAAACTACAAAAACATCCTTATGGCTTATAATCCGGAAATGATAGCAAGGTTTCTTTAAAGTCAATTCCTTCAATTTGAGATTACCACTTGCACAACAACATTGCCTTGTTTTTTTATTATTCTTCCTTCTTCATTCATATTTTTCTTAAACATCGATGGGGTTCCTATGACATTCTTCTCCTTTAGATAAGCTATTATGTCCTATGTTCCATCTTTTTAAATTTGATACATATCTTCTTCCATTTCTTTTATCCAATGACGGTCCTTGATTGCGTGAAATTTTATGGTTATATCGTTGATAGTAAGGAAATACAATTCCTTTTTAGTATATTTTGTTTATTTATTTGGGTTTGTATTTCATCATATACATCTCCAATAATTTGATTTTCTAGATGATTTTTTTGAATGAATTTTACACTTGATGGTGTTTATGATAGGTCCTTTTGATTCTCCAACTCTTTTTCTTCTTTTGAAATGAACTATTCTAGGTCTATATTGATGGTACTCGACATCACCAACATATAGGGGATCTCCCTGATATAAGGTCCCAACCATACATCACACCATTTGGTTTAAGAGTCCCATCTAGAATATGGTAGCACTACCATTTACTTACATATATGCCTTGTCTTTAGCTGTAAGCATGAGAGATAAGTGAAAATTTCATTTTTAATGAGAAGGTGAGTGCACCTTTTGAATGTTTGATTGTAGATGTATTAATATTCTCTTAATATAGAGGAGAAAATAAAGTGAGCCTCTAAGGGAGAGGTAATAGTATGATCCTATGGAGACATAGATGAAAGAGAAAGGTTCATGTAACATTGAGTGAAATAGTTCACAAGGATGGGATGATGATTATAAACATAACAACAAATTTTCAATAAGTAAGCATCGAAGTCACCAAAATAGTACAGTTACTCCAATATGGATTAAAGCAAACGTGAAACATAAAGATTCAAAGAATAATCTTAGAAACATTCACAATCCATGTGTGAAAATGTGTTGGCCTAGAATGCTTCAACATTAATCAAAAGTGCCAAGATATATAAATATAATGAATATCACTAGCTCCAATAGTGGAGAGTTGGAGCCACTACTTTCTCCCCAAAAGTACTAACTTTGTCACTCTAATGCCTTGTGGGAGAAGCCAAGCTTAAACGCCCTTTACTGAAAAATGGAAATCCTTTTATAACTTGAGGCATGACCTTTCACATCCTTGTGACTCTTGACTTTCCAAAGTCTAGTGACCTTTTTACATATAAAACCTTCAGAATTCCAAATGAATTTTGGAATTACATATGAGTTTTGGTATTACTTGTGTTTGGACTTCCACAACTCTTCAATTAACACATGAATCTTGGACATACACTTATTTTTCTTTAGAATGATTACAATAATACACCATGACTTCCACATCATAATTTGATGAGAACATTACATTTCATTATGTTTGATGACTCAGACTAATAGTGACTAATCATATGGAATTTCTTCAGTGCTGACATGGCAACCACATGTATATTTGTTCTTCATGCAACCTCAATCATTGAAGGCATCACCCTACAAAGGGTATTTGATTTGATGGAGTCTTTGAGGTGCTTTGATCATCAATGTTCAAGTGTATTCTTCGTTCTTTCCATGCTTCCTTTGTTTCTTCTCTTTTCTTAATATTCCTCATGCATGCTTTCAATGTTGTTCCTAAAATATTTTTATATGCAATCACTCATGAAAAGATACCATCAACCTAAAAATATCCTATTCTACCCTTTTTTGTACAAATTTTATGTTCATGCCTTTTCAGTTTTCACAAAAAGGGTAAAAGGAGCTTCTCATTGGATGGACGCACTCTCAAGGACTAAAGGGCTGAAGAGGAAAGGATTTGGGGCTTTGGCATTCACTAATGTGCTTAAGAGAGAGAGGCAGTCAAGGCAAGACACATGGCGCAAGTACGGAGGATCAAGATAGAGCATTTGGGCTTCCCGAGTGCATTTTATACTCATGGGAGAGAGAAAGCGCACAAGGTGTACTTGTAAAGGTTGAAGGATGAAGACATCAAGCCTTTAGGGTGTGGTCATGTGCTCAGTGGGCCTAGGATGGTGCAACATGCACTGCTAAAGGTTAAAGATTGATGCTTGATGCCTTTGAAGTTCACTCATGTGCCCAAATGGTCCAAGAGGACATACGAAAGATTTTGCAAGGTTGAAGGGTTTAGCATAAGGCCTTCAAGGTGTGCTCATGTACTAAAGGAGGGTTCACTTCTTGGAGTTGAAGGAGTGCACTCAAGGAAGACTTGGTCTCGTGAAGGATGCAGTTAGGAGAAAGGAAGGGGAAAGAGGCTTAAGCAGTGCACTTTTCGCTCATGTACGGAATAAGACATGTGTATGAACATTGGATGATTGTAAATCAAGGGTTGAAAATGTACTCACATGCAATTAGACTCAATGGGTTTTCTTTGATCCAAAGGTTTGTCTAAGTATAATATATAGGGTGAGGGGTAAGAAAGATGATTTTTAGACATAAAACCATGCAAAACACATACCAACTCATCAAGTAAACTTAAAAAAACTTGAAAAATAATAAATATACATCAAAACGCCACTTTTTACACATTCCTTAAGCACAATGAGTGAAGTGGATGTGACTGCAACCCAAAAGTGTAGTTTTATAACAAAAAAATCATGACCATGAAGTGCACCTAAAGATGTTCTAACCAATGCGATGACGTTTGAGACGATTCGAGGAAACTCAAAACACATAGGGTAACATGAGATGGAATTTGATGATCAAACCAACACTAGATACGACAATGATAGCAGGCTCTAAAATTCGAATATAGTGAAATTCTGGAGGGTGTTGTAGGAGCGACAACACTTGGTGACACATTGGGTGAAGTCCTTCTTCCTTGTCCAGGAATAACTTTTAGTTAAGGGTCAGACCTTCAAGAAGTATTCATTGCCTCAATTTCCCCCTTTCGACCTAGTTATATGCATAGAATCTCACTTTCCTCTATATGGTTGAACACATAAAAAAGATACACCATATCACAATTTGTGTGATGTGTGCAACACATTTATGATTATCAAAGTATCAGTTTTTCATCTCTGCTGTTGCTTTGCTACTAGCAAGCTTGTATAGTACCTCAGTAGAGTCACTTTAGGAACATAAAATTTGCTTCGCTCCCAGTGAGCCTAGATAGTACCCCAATGAAGTTTCTTTCTTCAGCATCCCTATGCAAGAAGCCTTTCTCTTCTTTCACCCTCTATTTATTTATTTTAAAAGAATTGTGCATCAATAATTATTATTTGTGACAGGCAGAAGAGGAATCCCAACTTATTGAGAGTAGAGGAGGTTACCCCTTCAAAGAATTATTTTATGCCCTGTGATATTGGTTTTCTCACTTTAGATTTTCCCCTTACCCATTTTCTACTAGATTGGACACTCGTTAACACACAAGTAGATTTACATGTAGTTGACTAGTTTAGATACATGCATAGACATGAATCTAATAGGATCCTTCATGGTTCTCCTATTGTATGAATCATATTTTCCATTTGTACTTAGATCAACTTTTGACATTTTCCCAAACAAAGAAGGAGCACAACAAAAAGGTAAGCGTTGTGGTTGTCACACTTCTCTTTCATTAAAAAACAAAGTATTTTTAGCCATGCAATTTTACACAAAGGTCTTATTTATGAACAATGACAAACAAATGAGACACAATACAACATGACTAACATAAGACAGGAATGAATGACACAAAAAAATATAAATTGAGCAAAATAAATTGTATAAGAAGTGAAGCTCGTAGCTCGTGCTGAAAGTAATGTTTTAAATATTAGCCATTTCGAAGAAGGATTTCAATCCTCCTCTGTAAATATTTGAACTTGAAAGTATTTTGACTGAGCATTTCATCAATAGTGAATTTTCCAATACACAAAGGTTGAAACTTTGTGTGTTTTCCCTTTTCTATGTGGGGCTTATCCCACTTCAGTACTAGGCCACCCACATCAAAGATCTTTTCCCTTCCAAAATTCTTATGAAACCATTTCTTTATACAATTTTGATGCTCAAAAAATATGTCCTTGCCTTTGAGCCTTTCTTCAAAGAGTTTGAGCAAAGTGTTTGTCATCCTCTGAACTAGAAGGCAAGATCTACCTTGTGACTCTTGAGAGAGTTGCAGGGCTATAAGATATAGTTTTAGAGGCAAGATATATTTTTTACCATAAACTAGAAAGTATAGCGAGGTTTTTATGGCTTTGGAGTTACATGGTCTACCAAAAGTGCATTGATCAAAGCTTTATGCAGGTTCATTTGCTCAAAGAAGGTGGTTTTCTTGATTATGTGAAAAATATTCTTATTTATTGATTCAAACAAACCATTTCCCCGTGGATAATAATTTGATGCATGTTTTAATACAGTCCCATTTTCTAATGAAAATTCGTAAAGTTTTAATGATGAAAATTAAGCTTCATTGTCAAAGACAAGTGCGGAATACCAAACCTGATTGTAATATTCTGTTGCAAGAACTGATAGTAGAGAAATTTTGAGGTCTCAAATGAGGCTCCTAAGAAAAATGTACAACCAAAATAAACTTTATAAGAAACAATAGGATTCAAGATGATTATGTCAACTATGGTGGATGATTCACCATTTTTGGAGTAAGAAGGTAAAAAGGTTTAAAAATAATAAAATAATAAATTTACTTTTTCAACTTGTATTTTTAACTTACCTCCCTAAGCTTTTACTAAAATTTCGAGGAGGAGTACTGTTTGGATGCAAAATTTAATTCCTCATCCAATAATTACCAATTTTTCATACTTTTGATGGACCTTGCTACACGAAAAAATGAGAAATACACGAAAAAATGTGATTGCAAGGAGTACCCATGTTGCATATTTTTTTATGGAACCTGCTATGGGAAAATGAGAAATACATGAAAAAGTGTGATTGTAATCACATTCTCCATGTATTTCTCATTTTTCTTATAGCAAGTTCCATTGAAAGTATTCAACATGGGCACTCCCTAGATGAAGAATCAAATTCTGCATCCAATGAGTGTTCTTGCTCAAAATTTGAGTAAACCCATGCGGACATAAGTTGAAAATACGAGTTCAAAATGTAGTTGTTTCTTTTTTGCCTCTAAAATTTGTTGATGTAATATAATATTATTTTATTATTTACACTATTATTTTATAATTTCCATATGAGGCCCATTTTAGACCTCAAAATCACTCTAGTGATGACTTCCTAGTCATTTACTTGTTTGAGATGAACTACTTGTAACCATCGAGCGAGGTAATTTGTTTCCTCCAGAATATATCATTGTTCATTTGACAAATGGGGAAAAAATTATCCAATGGCATCTAGGCCCCACTATTCGAATGGTTCCTTGACTGCTACTGGTAGAACTGGGGCGACTAACCTCAGATCCTCACCGACACATCTTTGACAAGCTTGGTACTTGTAGACAAATGAGTGAGCATCCTAAAATTAAGTGGGGCAATAATAACTAGCCCTCATGAATTTATGTGTGGTAGTGTCTCCCGCATTGTTTGCACCATCTCGTACATCGTGTAAACCTTTCAGGACCTTGTTTGTATCCTACAAGTCAATGAACTTTAGCAAGACAACATTGTGGTGCTTCTAGAAAAGCACTCCCTCAAATATTTGGTAAGATAGAGATTTTAAACATATTTCCCTCTTATGTTTATTCAATAAGTGTGTGGGAAAGGTTCCATGTTCCAAAAACTTCCATAAATTTGCATACCATGGTGTTCTAAATGTGGACTGGGGAACATGTTTAATATTCTATATTTCTATCTCCTGCTCCCATCTTGAAAGATCTTATTCAGGACATCTCTTGTTCTGGTTGCTAGCTTACATAGGTCATTACCCTTTATGATATGAATTGGTTTTAACTCCAAATCATATTCTTGTATGCAAGTTAGACCTCTTCTCACCTAGCAGTTGCTACACGAGTAGTGTTCTTACTAATAGATGAGGTAAAAATATGAGTATGTAATATTTCAATAGATAGTGCGTGAAGTAATTAACTACCTTATATAAAACTTGTGCTTGTTTCCCATTGGAATTGCAATTTAATTTTGGCCCTTTTAGACTAGCGCTCATGAAAGAGATATGTCTCTCATTTCCTTGAATATCCCTTTGAGAGAGAACAATCTCAATCAATGGAATTGAAGCAAACATATAGAGTAGGAAATATTTTCCATAATCTGGGTTAAATAGCATGGATGCATCAATAATAACCTGCTTGATCTACACGAAAGTGTCCTTATCCCATTTATCCCATTTTTATATTACACATTTTTTAATCATCTCTTGTATGGGCTTGAGTATCTGAGCATAATCAGAGATAATTTTTCTCAGGAAATATATTTTTCCTAAGGAATACTACATAGCCTTCTTACTCATTGGGAATGGGATATATGTAATGCCTTCGACCTTCTCCAGATCAATTTTAATTATTATTTTAACAATTATAAGACATAATAGAATCCCTTCTAACACACCAAAGAGACTCTTTTTCAGAATAAGAAAATTCCCATAGTTTTGACACCCCTCAAATATTTATTTTAGATGACATGCATGATCTGACATATAAGGCCATGGAAGGTGATGTTCATTGCTCTTTTGAAAGTTGCACCAACGTTGATAACCTGAAATGATATCCTCTTGATGGTGAATGTTCCCAATTTGGTCCAGATGGTAGTATTGAATCTCTTTGGTTCCACTAATAGAAAAATTATAACCATAGAAACCATCTAATAGAGAAAAAATATCATAGCCAGATATTCTTTAGCGTTTTTATTCCATGGACGACACTAGGTAATTGTGTTTATGAAACGCCTCATTGAGATTTCAGAAATCAACATATAACCTTATTTCACCGGATCTCTTTCTAACTAGGACCAACTGTGGAACCCAAGTGGAATGAATGAATTTAAAAATGACCCGAGCATCCAACATCTTTCTCAATTCCTTTTGGATAATGGGGTCCAGTGTTGGATCAATTTTTTGTAATTTCTCATGGAAGGGCTTTTCCCCTTCTTTTAATGGAATGATATGTTGGATAATACAAGTGTCATATGTATTTAAATCATCGTATGTCTATTCAAATATATCAAAATATTGTTTGAGTAAGTGGATATTAAATGTATATCGTTCATATGGGGAACAACACGTATCGAGGTTTACATACTTAGAATCTTATTGGGTCCCATGATTGACATGTTCAAATGATAACCTTGAGTTTTGATTCTTTGTGTTGGTTGGTCCTTTAAGCCGATTATGCAGGCCATATAACTTCTCTAGGCACACCATACCCTTAGGCATAATGTTTCCTTTTGTTGTACTAATTTCCTCTTTCAAATCCTAATCATGTTCATCCTCATCTATGGCAACATCTTTAAATACATATGCATTATCCATAAAGTGAAATACCATTTGGTTGTCATTGAAAACACATAAATTAGTGATGTTATCTGCCACACATGGTTTATATATAATTTTAGTAAAAAAACCTTTTTTTAATGGGGACATCCTAGTGACTACATTTTCTAATGCATTTGTTGTAGCATTTGTAAGTCTAGGAATAAAAATAATATTGAAATATTTTAAATGGTTAGTTAAATGTAATACCTCCTACTGGTAGATTTTTAGATTCTGTGAAACATAATGTATAGTGTATCACACTTGCCGAGTGACCACCTCTATGTCACTGATTACCTCAACGATCTCTATCTTCAGGTCAATATGTTTCCTCAATCTGATTACGGGTGCTTCATATTCAATAGTATTATTAGTATACTTGAACTATAGGTGACACGAAATGATATGCTTCTTGTTGCATGGGCCTGTAAGTACACAATCAACTCCATATCCATACTACATCTTAGAACCATCAAAATAAAGAGTCAAAATAGAATGAGCTACTAAGTTTCTTCCTATACTAATACTACTATTATTACTCTTATTATGTACATCTATATTACATGATTCATTTGCACCAATTGGAGAACAAGGAAGGAGCTCTAACTGTGTATCTAGTGGAATGACTGATGTATGTCCTTGATAACACCCAATGTTAATTTTAAGAAAAATATTCCAAAAGATTATATTAGCAAAAGAAACAGGCTCATTATGGCCCTCGAGTGGTGTCATGGTGAGCTTCATATATGGCTCACTTTCCACTTGAATCTTTTCATTCTTGCCCGTGTATGGAAGACATAAATGTGATTAGTCTGTCTCACAATACCCTTGTAATTTGTTAGACCAATATTTTCTAAGGAGTACACCATCAACTTCTTGAATGTACACAATTAACATATTTATACATTGATGAACTCGATCATATTTTGATAATGTAATAAGAACATTCTTGAGTTCATAAATAGCTTGGATGAGAGATCTATCCATCTAAATAATTTGTGCATCAGTTTTGTCCCATTTACCATTTTATTTCTTTGCAATAAATAATGGAATTACGTTTATAGATGCATGAAAATAGATTAAACAGAGGGTAAAGAGTGTTTCTTATAATGTTACATCATTAAATACATATTCGAGGGGCAAGATGACTTACAAATTTTTTTTTGAGAGAAAGAAGCTTTATCATATGGCAAAGGTTGTGAAAAGGCTTGGAAAACTAATTCACGTCGACTTGTGATCCTCGCGAGCTCATAGATGGAAATATTGGTGTGGAGTCCCTTCAAATATTCAATAATTTTATAATCAATTGTTTCACCTCTATGAAGCTGTGTTGAAGTTTCTAGAGGAGTAGCTTTGTTTGACACTTTCGGAGTGGTAGACTTACTGTTGTTTCTAGAGGAAGTGTTCTCGAAATTAGTTTCATTTCTCGACTTACTTTGTGTATTCTAAGTAGGGTTGAATGATGGTGAGATTCTTCTTAGTAATTTCTCTTTTAATTTCTATGTTGTCAATTATTGTTGAGAAATGGGCCATTTACTCCTTAAACTATATTGAATAGTTTTATTCTTGTGGGGCCACTCACTTTGTGGCGGTTCTTCAAAATTATTCTTATTATCATTATATCTGTGGAAGGATGCATTCAATTCATGCCAAATACATTTTATTTCTTCAACCATTGTAGGTTCTTTTGTTTCTTCTATCTATTTCACTTATTTATATGCTAATAGGGAATCCACAATGTGTGGGGCAAGAAAATTCATGTTGTGGTTTTGCTATGGGAATGTATTTTATGGGTGAGATTCATGGTGGAAAGAATAATAATTATCCATGTAAATGCTTTATATATTAATCATGACATTCTAGCACTGGGAATACTTGGCGAGCCAATTATTGTTGTTAATATTATTCCTTTAAGAAAGGAAGAACTTGGGATTCTTGCTACTAGTAGAAGTATCTCTTGAACTTTTATTTAGGTTTTCGATTTCATTTATAAGTATTTTCACCATCCTGGTCAAGATTTCAATATATGATGATTCCTTTTTCTCTAGCCTTACTAGAAGAAGCATGAGAATTCATACTAGTTTCTTTAGTCCTTTGATTCATAATCATTAGTAATGACTCTGATAACATGCAAGTCCTTCTCAATAGTGGTCGCTTCTACAAATTTTAATGCTAGTGTTCCCTTTGCATATATTTTAATGAATTGGGAAATGTAAGTAGACAAGGAAGTTGTATAATAATTGATACTAATTGAATCATGTGGTTTCATTCCCAAGGGAAGCTTATTTGATAGTGCGGTTGAATATCTAATTAAAATATTTCACTTTATACTTTCCCCAATTTTACTACTTTTGATCTCTTTCAGTAACATGGAAGGAGTTTTGTCAATGTCAAATTTCTCTAGAAATAACTTCATGAACTCCCTCCAACTTTGGACTGAATTGATAGGAACAAAATGGTACATTATTTGTAGCACCCATCATAGTACCTTACCTCTAGCACATGTAGATGCATGTAAATGTCATCGATGTGATATTTTTCATCTTTTTCTTATCGGAATTGATCTTTGATAACAAATTTTCCAGATGTATGTGTACCTTAGGGAGAATGTCCAAAAGAGTGAGAGGCCCTTGGGCCATCCAACCCAAATCCCTGTCAGTCATGTCTTCGTCTCTATACTCGTCTTCCTTTTCAGAATCTAAATATTCTTCTCCTTCAACATTTATTCTGTAAAAAATGTAGTCGGAAATAACAACCCCGTCTTCGTACACTTTGTTAAGAAGTGGAAGTTGATCTTCATGCATTGAATTTTCTACAAATAATGCTAACTTTTCAAGAATTGTGAAAACCAAATCATCCACTATAGAAAATAATATGTCGGTACGAGTTATTTCTTTCTTGTTCAAAAAATTTGGGAGCTTCTGAACTCCAAGAATTAATATAATAGTCTTTGCAAATCGATGGGTTATATGTTTAATTCCCCATATTTGTTCATATGTAACTGTGTATGTCAACTCTCGGACAGGCTGAGAAGATCCTCCTACTTCACGAATAACACTTAGATTGGTGCTCATAATGTTTTTTCCTTGAATAGAAGAATAATGATCTAGGTGTGTAGAGATATCAACCATAAAAAACTTCCTTCCCTCCTTCTAGTGCAAAAATGTTGATGGTGCTAGATATAGACAACATACAGGGTATCTCCATGATATAAGGTCTCAATTAGATCTCACACCATTTGGTGTAGGAGTACCATCCAGAATGTGACCTCACTATCATTTACTTGAATATATTCCTTGGCTTTAGAATTCAACACGAGAGAGAATTGGAAAATTTCCTTTTTAATGTGCAAGGGAGTGCACCTTATGAACGTTTGATTGCAAATGTATCAACGTTCTCTTACGACAAAGGGGAAAATAAAGTTAGCCTCTAAGGGATAAGTAATAGTACTATCATAATGGAGACACACATGAAAGAGAAAGTCTTGAATAACATCAAGAAAAATAGTTCATAAGGATGGGATGATGATTATAAACATAACAACACATTTCCACAAAATAAGAACATCAGTCATTGAAATATTTCAATTACACCAGAATGAATGAAAACACACATGAACCATAAAAATTCAAAGAATAATCGTAGAAACATTCACAACCCATGTGTGAAAATGCGTTGGCCTAGAAGGCTTCACTATGATGCAAAAATCCCAAGATACATAAATAAAATGAACATCACTAGGTCCAATAGTGGAGCATTAGAGCCACTACTTTCTCCCAAAAAATGCTTACGCTGTCTCTTTAATGCCTTGTTGTAGAAGCGAAGGTTAAAAGTCCTTTACATGAAAAATAATGATCCTTTTATAACTTGAGGCATGACCTCTCACATCCTTATGAATCTTGACTTTCCAACTGCTAGTGATCTTTAGAGTTATAAAACATTTGGAATTCCAAATGACTTTTGAATTAAATATAACTTTTGGTAGTACATGTCTTTGGACTTCCATGAATATTTCGGTGGTACATGACTCTTGGACTTCCACATATTTGTCTTTAAAATGACTACAACAATACATCCTAGATTCCACATCATCATGTGATGAGAACGGGACAAGTCACTATATTTCATGATTGGGACTAATAGTGACTGATGAGATGGAATTTCTCTAGGGGTGACAGAGTTTCCACTTGTATCTTCATTCTTCATGCAACTTCAATCATTGATGTCCTCACCCTCCAAAGGGTCTTTGATGTGATGGAGTTTTTACGTGTTTTTATCATCAATATTCAAGTGTATTCTTCATTCTTTCCATGCTTCCTTTTTTTGATATATTTTCCCAATATTTTTCTTGCATGATTGCCATGTTTTTCTTGGAATACATGTATCTATAATAAATTGTGACAAGAAACCATCAACCTAAACATATTTTATTCTACCATTTTTTTACATATTTTACATTCATTCCATTTCAATTTGCTCGGGAGGGAAAAAGGGATATTTTAGGCACATAGGAACACTCTCAATGGCTTAAGGACCAGGTTTTGACATGTCCTCATGTGGTCAAGAGAGAAAGAAAGTCAAGGCAGGTTGCTTAGCGTAAGTGCAAAGGAAAAGGGGAAGAATCCAGTCTCCCCAAGTGCATTGCGTGCTCAATGGAGATATGGAGGGCATAAGGCGCACTCCTAAAGCTTGAATGATGAAGGATTCAGCCCGTTGGGTGCACTCATGCAGTTAAGATTCTTAGGAATATGTAGGGTTCAGTCCTGAACGTTGAAGGTTGATTCTTTTTTCCTTCAAAGTGCACTCATGCACTCAAAGGGTCCAATAGGTAAAATTTTACATTGTTGAATGCAGAAGGGTTGAGCTTAAGGACTTCAAGGTGTGTTCATGTGATCAAGGAGGGTTCACTTCTTCAAGTCAAATTATTACGCTCAGCAAAGACTTAGTCTCTCGAAGGGCACAGTTCAAAGCAAGGAAGGCGAAAGAGGCTAAAGGAGTGTGCTTTATGGTCATTGAGTGTACATGGTGCTCTTACAAATGATGATGGATTCTCAATCAAGGCTTCAGGCTATGCTCATGGGCTCTTGGGCTCAATGGGTTTTCTTTGAACTGAAGATTTTTCTAATTCTAAAGTATAGGGTGAGGGGTAAACAACATGAGTTTTAAACATGAAAATATGTTCAAAAAATACCAACCGATCAAGAAAACTTAGAAAATTTTGAATAATGATAAATATACATAAAATAAATCCACTTTTTACACATTCCATAAGTACAACAAGTAATGTGTGTGTGACTGGAACCCAAAAGTGTTCTTTTATAACAACAAATATGTCATGACCTTGAAGTGCAACCAAAAATGTTCTAACCAATGCGATGAAACTCAAGACAATTTGAGGACACTTGAAACACATAGGATGATATGAGATGACATTTGATGATCAAAGCAGCACAAGATATGATGGTGATAGTAGGATACAAAATTTGAATGTAGTGAAATTTTTGTAGGTGTTGTAGCAATGGCAATAGTTTTTAAGAATAATATATTCTCCGTTGATTTCAACTTCTTTCTCAAGAATACCATCACCAATATTCACATCAGTACCTACCTTTCACAACTATTTGTTGTAGCATTTGTAGGCCTTGCTTCTTGTAGAGCGTCCAAGAAAAATCCTTCATTCACCAAAAATCAAACTTGTTTGGTGAGTCATCATTGGAATTAATATAATATTTACTTCCAAATATTCGAAAACGATTCATTGAAGAAAGTCTTCCTTTCGATATGTAATATGTATGTCTGTTAGTATTCGCCCAGAGTTGTTGCCTATTAATAGTATATATCATTGCCTCAACTACTTCTCTCCAAAATTTTGGTTGCAATTCAGTTGCTAATATAATTGTCCTTGCAATATATTGTATGGATGTATTCTTTCTTTCAACCACTACATGTTGTCGTGGACTCCTAGCAACATATAGTTCCCTCTTAATTCCATGTTTTTCAAAAAAATCATTAAATTCCCCGAAGGTAAATTCTCGACCTTTATCTGTACTTAAACATTTGATCTTTAATCACTTTCATTTTCAACTAATTATTAAATGTTTAATACATTCTAATTCTTTTGACTTAAAATTTATGAAAAATACCCATATCATTGATGACCCTCTAAATTAAACATAAGTTAAGGCCCATGCGTCTAAATTAAACATAAATTAAGGCCTATGGCCATACTTAAGCACATTAGACCTATCTTTTTGCATTAGATAATGTATTTTTAACTTTAATCTATTCATTAGGAAGGTTTACAAATAATTGCATATTTGTGCCAAATATTATTTATTTTTGTGGAATATTACGAGAATATTAGGCAGATTATGGAGATTTGGAGGAGGAGATAATTTAGTGACTTGCTCCCTACTACGGGAGAGTCAATATTAAATAATAAATAAACAATATATTATGGAATTATGGTGTAGATTGTGGAACTCCAATGATTGAGAAAATCTATGAATGCGTTCCCTACCATTTAATGCATATTCCTAGTATTGGGAACCAAATCTGCGGGGAATGAATCCTACTAATTTTTTATAAGTATCAAGTCGAATTTGCCTCTAGGGATAGTTTTTGATTAGTCTTCTTGTGGAGAGAACTCGTATTTTTGTAGCACCATTGTATTTTTCAAGGGATGTAATTGCATTGATGAAAATAATGAAGATTGGTGTCATTTTACAACCTCTGAATCTTATTCTCCTCCATATGTTTCTAAGCTTTCTTGGCCTTGGCCATCCCAGGAGCCTCAAAGCCCTTTTGTATCATTTTCTTTTCTTCTTTTCACTTCTTATTCACATCCATCTCTTGTTCTTATTTCTTTCGATTTTTGCATGTAGTATTAATGATTCATTGTGGTAAGATTAGGTTAAGTGGTTGATGTATGTTCTTTTGCAAGATCACAAGAATCATTTAATCCTTGTAAAATCTTTGTAAGGTCATAGTAATGATTGAGCTACTTGGATTAGTCTTCTTATTCACAAATCTAGATTTTTGGAAGTCCTTCTTAATAAAGAACAACAAATCTCTGCTATTTTTTAGAGCATGCTAACGAGCTTCAATAGAGTTTGTTCCACTTGCATTAGATCAAAAAAAAGATCTATTTAATAACAAAAGCTACCCGATTTCATTCTTAGCTCAATAGGTTGGGCATTTGATAGATTTACTAGCTCACTAGTTCTCAAATTTCTAATTTTTTAGTAATTTAATAAATCTTTCCCATGTATAGATGAATTTGAGCATAGATGCAGATAATAATGTGTGTTTTTGTAGGAGCTTATACATTTTAGGGAGACTTCATCTCGTTTTCCTCATCCAAGCCTCATCTACCCATGTCGCAAAAATCCACTAAAGTCTCGTTCCGAATTCTTGTTTTATAAGCAAAAATTGACATTTCCATTGAGAAAATTTACCCATCTTGAAGCCCTTGCTTGAGTTCTAGGTAGTTTCCACCACCTCCATGCCTTATTCTTCCATTATCTGCCTTTCCCAAGCTCAATTCCATCTTTCAGACCACTTCCTAAGCTTTTGGCCTTCTTTTTGTAATAAAATATGGGATCTTGTAAACATCTTGTAGGAACTAGTACTTCTGTAGATATCTTGTAAGAAAACTTGTAGTGACTTGTTTTGAGCCTGAATTTAGAAAATTCATCACTATAAGCCAGGATTAGGCCCCTACTTGCCCTCCAAGCCATCTGAACCATTGTACTCAATTTCCTCCACACATGTTTCCCTTGCCAAAGAACCAAGCAAGATTAGCATTTACATTTTTCAAGCAAAAAGATAAAAAGAAAAAAGTTATTTCATATTGATTCATGTACAAAGCAATTAACACCCTCTAGATCAAATTCCATTCTCAGTTAGTTTATTAAATCATCACATGCAATAAATAGGGTTAAGTTAGGTTTCTTTTACATATAGTTCATGATCTTTATGCAATTAGAATATGTTTCTTTTCTTTTGCTTTATTTCTTGAAATAGGTTAAGGTTTACATTTCATGTCATTTTCTACAATTACTTTAGGGTTTGGTTTCAGTACATGAACTCCATTACATCATGACAGTAAAGGAAGGACACATTGTGTGCTTCACATATAGTGTCGATACCTCTTAAGTTTGTACAAAACCTAGGTTGATAATTAAAGTCAATAGCCTTAGGAGTTGCAACATTATTGTTGCAATACCAAGGCTCATCACTTTTTGGTGTCGTTGATGGGGTGTTGTCAAAGTATGCATTTTTTTCTCCCCTAGTTGATTCATTTATTTTTATTTTTTACAAAAACAAAAAAAATAATTTCATCGGGCATATTTCATTTCAAAAATATCAAAATTGCATTGCATTGGTGTTTTCATTCAATCATAAAAACAAAAAAAAAAAAATCTCCAACGCCAACCCACCCCCCCCATTTGATCACGTGGTGCAGTAAGAGCCACATCACCATTCACTTTTGTAGGTAGAAGAAGAAAATGGAAAATAAGGGAGAAGAAATGGATGGAGATGATGACAACGAAGAAGTTCCTCTTAGATTTCCCCTTCAAGGTATTGATGATATTGTGCACATGAAGAACATCCCTCCATCTTTTCTTCCAAAATTTCATTGTCTAAGGTCAGAGGATCCAGAAACCTTTCTCTTTGAATTTCAAATTATTTGTAGATCTTATGGTTACTTATTAAAAACTCAAAAACTGAGATTGTTTCCGGCAACATTGAAGGATAGAGCTCTTAAATGGTTCATGAGTTTAGGGACTAACTCAATAAGATCATGGAATGATATGCAAAATATATTTCTAGAAAGATATAAAGATCATAATATTAAATAAGAAATATTTGGAATGAATTAAAGAGAATATGAGAGTCTAGAGGATCTAATAGAGAGGTTCATCTATAATGTTAAGAGGGAAAAGCTACATCATTTAGGATCTAACACACTAAAACCCCTCTTACATAGAACAATTAGGAATGTGTGGATTGCTCTCCTTGATCTCATGAGTGGAGGTGATGTGTACCAACTATAATTTACAGAAATTTGTGAAACATGCAAACACATATCAAGAGCAAGGGCAAGAGTAAGTAAATCAACATCAAGATCAGTAAGTCAAGCTAAACATGGAAATTTCCTTGATAACTTTAAAATAGAAATTCTTAGCAATCTAAGTGAAAATGTAGAAATGTTAAGAATTCAAAATGAGAAAAAAGAAGATGATGATTATTTGTGTCATCCATGCATAATCACATGATATTAAATGTTTCTACTCATTATCAAGGTTGAGGGAGGTTGACCAAGAGGAAAATGCAGCAAGTCAATTGTCAATGGAACTACGTTATGTAGCTCCAAGAGGACCATGGGAGCTTATTCAACCTCGTATGATGCAAGAACCTAATTCACAATTTCAAGCTTATGCACATCCATCTCAAAGTAATGGGAAAACACCGTTTTGTTAGAGAGATTGGCCATATCAACCCTAAGACCAATCTTTGCAAGAAGGTTTTCAAGGAAATTATGGGTACAATCCACAATATCCTCAATATTTTCCTCAGTATCCTCCATACTCAACTCCATGTTGTCCCTACCATTCACCTCCACCACAACCAGAACCCCAACCACATCGATCTCAAATATCCATTCCCATTCAACTACTCGTACCACCATTTCCAAACCCACACATTGAGGTAGCTCAGCCCACTTACATTGTTGAGGTACAACACTTACGGACATCTCCTCTTGAGCTCAATGGTATTCACCATAGCTTGGGAAGAGTATTGCAAAAAAGATATTATCTTGATATCATTGAAGAACCACATTCAGACAAAGAAAAATCGAATGAGAATACCAAAGGATCATGGGTTGTGTTTGATAAATAACATAGAACAAAATAAGACATCGAGAGAGCTCCCTCATGGTTACCATCAAATCCTCCATGTATTAAAGAGAAAGATCAACAAAAAGAGGAAGATTTGAAGGTCATTGTAGAAGAAGACATGAAGAATTCTCCAGATAAACAAGCAGACCAAGGGCATAAAAGTTATATTTAGGTTTGGTTCTAGAAAATCAACAAGGTGCAACAATACTCTCTTCTTCAATCATGCTTGATATCATCAAAGTCAAAGATTTTGATCACTCAAATTCATCTACATGTCAATGAATACATTTCAACACTACACATCAATTTTTTTGTCATCTTGATGTGCACATGGATCCATTGGAAGTATTCTTGTACTTGAAAGTGATTTTGTTTTTCAATTAGGGTAGGGTAGGAAAAAAAGAAAAACATGAAAAATAAGAGAAAAAAAAAATCTCGGGTGAAAACCTCCTTTGAGGCACCTCATATTGGCTCATTGATCGAAAACCTCGATGAGGCGATCAATGGGTTGGGAAAAATTAAAAAATAGAAAAAGGAAATGATCCAAGGTGAAAACCTCCTTTGAGGTTCCTAGTGAGACTTACTAGTTGAAAACCTCCTTGAGGTGGCTAGTAGGCCTAGAAAAAAGAAATAAGAATAATAAATATTTTCTCCATGTATCTCTCTGATGAATGCATTTACTCTCCAACATTTGCAAGAAAGAAAAAAGAGTTGGTACCAAAAGAAAAAATTGGTCAAGGCTAGTCAAAAGAAATCAAATTTTGACTTTCTCCTCCTCTGCTCAAATGCTCCAACAAGGCAAAGGCCATGCCAATCCATCACCCTCATCTATTTCCACCATCCACCCATGATTCTCAAGCTTTTCCATAGTTTGGTTGTAGTCCTAAAACCTACAAGAATGCTTTGTTTTACTACAAGAAACAAAAATACATAGAGCTGAAATTTATTTTTTCCATAACTTGAAACCCATGCATCCCTTTTCCAAGATATTTCATGGGGAGACGCATATGGAAGATGGTAAAATGTTTAAGAAATTCCAACGAAGTCCAGTACATGGTTTCCAAGAAATCGATCTCCATCTCCTACAACCATTTTTGCATTCTCAATATCCATGCATCCATTTAAAAACTTCTTTCATGGGGAGATCCATATGGATGATGGTAACATGCCCAAAACATTTTAGAAAATTTCAATGCATGGTTTCCAAGAAACTAGCCTCCAACACCTTCAGCCATTTTTAGTTTTTCTCGAGATTCATGCATCTATTGGCCGATATGTTTTTATGAGGAGGTGCATAATGATGATGGAAACATGCTCAGAATTTTGCAGGTCAATCCATCTTACCATTTGGGAGATATGGACACAACAAGTCCGCGACAAGAGGTTTTCCTGAATTACTACAACATCTCTGTAGGAAGTTCTGAATTACTATAGGATCTCTATAAGAAGGCCAAGAAGAAGCTACAAGAACTAATATGATGGAGAAATGGTTAAAATGTCAAGTATTATTTAGGGAAGGTTGATATAGGTCCCCCAACGCCTGCACATTAATAAGAAGACAACTCATCAGCAAAAAGAGATCAACAAAAAAGAAAAAGGCAGTCAAGAAGATGTACTTAAGTCATTAGCAGCACAACAACATCAAATCAGTAGTAGCATGCATGTCTGTGCAACAACCATCACCTTGGTACAGGTATGAAATATTCTTGACCTCTTCTCTTGAGCATATTTTAGTTAGAAATTTGTTGTCAATGCATGAGAGATGAAGTTTTATAAGCTAAGGCTGGGTCAACAGTCTCAAACACCATCAACTAGTTAATTGCAGCTTACTCCTACACTCATGCAATGTTAAAAAGTCAAATTATAAAGGGTGATGATTTCAAGGAATGAGGACATCAATTAAAATAAGAAATTTTTGCAAAGGCCAAGTCATCACAACACTCCAAGCCCTCCATCCACTTCATATTCACTATCTATCCATCATTCATCGACCCCATTTCATAATTTCAAGAACAAACCGTACACTCTGTCTCACCCTAAAAATTCCATGAAAAAAACAAACAGGGCATCCTCTCCATTTTCACAAACCTACACTACTACCTCTGGGCCTTAGCATCATCCTCTAAACCCTCTAAATCATTTCTCATCACTACCATATAGTTAAAGGACTCTGAAAGAGAAGGAATGACTGCTACATGAAGACAAAATGTTGCTACAAGAAGGAAGAAAGGAACAAATGGCACTAAAACCAAAAAAGACAGTGCCTAAGAGATAGCTAATGAAAGCATAAGACTCTGAGGTCATTAGGCAATCATCTAGGACATAGGAGAGAAGATGAAGGCAACAAAAGGAAATTAGGCATTCCCCATCAAAGTAGAACTCAAATTGCAGTGATAAAAAGAGGCTTTCCAAGAGGTCTCTAATCTCTTTGTAGCTTTTTTCCAAGGCCTAAAAGATGTTATAGAAATGGGATAAAGGCATGGAAGTTGAGTTAAGGGCCTGCCCTAACCTCAAACTATGATTTATGCTCAAAACGAGTTTCTTGTAGTTTTAACAGGCTTTCCTGTAGTTTTGACAAAAATTAATACATGATGTCATGGTTCTCATCTAACGACATTTTGAAGGTTTTAGAGCTATCCAAATGGTGGAACAGGGTAACAGAAGGTTGATAAGTATGTGGAAGACCTTTCCAAACTAAAAAATATTCAAGAACCCATCTTGAATATGTGGAAGAAAGCAAGCTAATGGTCTCAAGAGACAATGATTTTATATGCACAAATAGATTTTAGGGCTTTTCCTTGCAGAAAATGCACGCAAAGTTCTTAAGAGAACGACTAAGGGTTGCACAAGAGAGAGGCCACCAGAGCCATGAATGAAGCAGAATGAGGTCACTAAGTTTCTCATAGGATGAGCAACACTTTCATGAGGGGGTATGATGGGCCTCTGAATTAGACATAAATTAAGGTCCATGCCTCTAAATTAAACATAAATTAAGGCCTATGACCATCCTTCAACACATTAAACCTCTATTTTTTTATTAGATAATGTAATTTTAACTTTAATATGTTCATTAGGAAGGTTTATGAATAATTTCATATTTGTGCCTAATATTTTTTTTTTTTTTTTAATATTATGAGAATATTCGACAGATTATGAAAATTTGGAGGAGGCAATAAGTTACGGACTTTCTCCCTACTATAGGAGGATCAATATTAAATAATAAATAAGCAAGATATTATGGAATTATGGCACATATTGTGGAACTCCAATGATTGAGAAAAACTAGGAATGTGTTCCTTACCATTTAATGTAGATTCCTAGTGTTGGGAACGAGATCCACTAATCAAGGGACTTTGGTGGGAAAAGCTTCCTCCTTTCATGGGGAATGATTGCTAATCATTTTGTATAATTAGCAAGTCGAATTTTCCTCTAGGGATAAATTTTGATTAGTCTTCTTGTGGAGAGAACTCGTATTTCTGTAGCTCCATTGCATTTTCTTGCACGGATGTAATTGTATTAATGAAAATAAAGAATATTGGTGTCATGTTCAGCTTCTAAATCTTGTTCTCCTATAAGTATTTGAGTTTCCTTGGGATTGGCTACCCCAGGAGCCTTAGATCCCTTTTGTCTCATTTTATTTTCTTTTTTTTCACTTATTATTCACACACATCTCTTGTTCTTATTTCTTTCCATTTGTGCATTTAGTATTAGTTATTCATTGTTGTACGATTAGGTTAAATGATTGATGTAAGTTATTTTGCAGGATCAAAAACATAATTTCATCCTTGGAAAAGCTTTGGAAGGTCATAGTAATCATTGAGCTAGTTGTATTAGTCTTTTTATTCCCAAATCTCAATTTCTAGAACTCCTTTTTAGCAAAGAACATTAAATTTCTGCTATTTTTTAGAGCATGCTAACAAGATCCAATAGAGCTGGTTCCACTTGCATTAGATCACAAAAATATTCTATTTAATAACAAAATTTACCCCATTTCATTTTCACTTGATTAGGTTGGGAATTTGATATATTTACAAGCTCACTAGTTCTCGAATTTTTGATCTTTTAGTAATTTAATAAATCCTTCCCATGTATAGATGAATTTGAGGATAGATGCAAACGATAATGTGTGTTGTTGTGGGAGATTCTATATTGAAGGGGGACTTCATCTCTTTCACCTCATCCAAGCCTCATCTGAATTCATGTTTTATAAGAAAATTTGGACATTTCCATTGAGAAAATCTACCCATATTGAAGCCCTTGCTTGAGTTTGGGGTAGTGTCCACCACTCCATGCCTTATTCTTCCATTATCTACATTTCCCAAGCTCCATTCCACCTTTTAGACTACTTCCTAAGATTTCAACCTTCTTTTTGTAGTAAAACACGGGATCTTGTAGACATCCTGTAGGAACTAGCACTTCCTATAGACGTCCTATAGGAAAACCTGTAGTGGTATGTTTTGAGTTGGAATTGAGGAAAATCATTACTAGAAGCCAGGATTAGGCCCCTACTTTCCCTCCAAGCCATCTGAACCATTGTACTCATTTTCCTCCACAGCTTTCTCCCTTGCCAAAGAACCAAGCAAGATTAGAATTTACATTTTTCAATCAAAAATATAAAAAGAAAAAGGTTATTTTATTTTTATTCATGCACATAGCAGTTAGCACTCTCTAGATCATATTCCATGCTCAGTTAGTTTAAATCATCACATATGATAAATAGGGTTAATTTATGTTTCTTTTACATTTAGTTCATGATCCTTGTGCAATTAAAATATGTTTATTTCCTTGTACTTTATTTCTTGTAATAGCTTAGGGTTTCCATTTCAGTTCATTTTCTCCAATTATTTTAGGGTTTGATTTCAATACATGCACTCCATTACATCATGACAACAAAGGAAGGACACATTATATGTTGCACATATAGTTTGGATACCTCTTAAGCTTTTACGAACCCCAGGTTGATAATTAAGTTCGATAGCCTTGGGAGTTGTATCATTCTTGTTGCAATACCAAGGCTCATCACTTTTCGGTGCCATTGCTGGGGAGGTGTCAAAGTATGCATTTTTTTCCCTAGTTAATTCTTTTATTTTTACTTTTTGCAAAAACTAACAAAAAATTCATTAGGCATATTTCATTTCAAAAATGGAAAAGTGCATTGCATTACTGTTTTCATCCAATTATAAAAACAAAGAAAAAATCTCCAACACCAAGCCACCCCCCATTTCATCATGTGGTGCAGCAAGAGCCACATCAGCATTCACTTTTGCAGGGTAGAAGAAGAAGATTGCAAAGAATGTAGAAGAAATGGATGGAGATTATGGCAATGTGCAAGATCCTCTCGGATTTCCCATTCAAGATATTGATGGTAGTGTGCGCATGAAGAACATCCCAACATCTTTTCTTCCAAAATTTCATGGTCTAAGGTCAGAGGATCTAGAAACATTTATCCTTGAAATTAAAATTATTTGCAGATCTCATGGTCACTTATTAAAAACACAAAAACTGAGATTGTGTCTAGCAAGATCAAAGGATATATATCTTAAATGGTTCATGAGTTTAGGGACTAATTCAATAAAATCATGGAATGATATGAAAAATATATTTCAAAAAACATATAAAGATCATGATATTAAATAAGAAATATTTAAATGAATCAAGGAGAATATGAGAGTCTAGAGGATCTAATAGAGAGGTTCATGTATAATGGTAAGAGGGATAAACTACATCATTTAGGATCCAACACACTAAAAACCCTCTTACTTAGAACAAATAGGGATGAGTGTATTGATCTCCTTGATCTCGTGAGTGGAGGTGATGTATACCAACTATCATTTGAAGAAATTTGTGAACTATAAAAATACATATCAAGAGGAAGGGAAAGAGTAAGTAAATCAACATCAAGATCAGTAAGTCAAGCTAAACTTGGAAATTTTCTTGATAACTTTAAAACATAAATTCTTAGCAATCTAAGTGAACAAGTAGAAATGTTAAGAGTTCAAAATGAGAAAAAGGAAGATGACGATATTTTTGTCATCCATGCAGAATCACATGATGTTAAATATTGACCCTCATTACCAAGGTTGGAGGAAGTTTACAAAGAGGATAATGAGGAAAGTCAATTTCCAATGCAACTATGTCATGTAGCTCCAAGAGGACCATGGCAGCCTATTCATCCTAGTATGATGCAAGAACCTCATTCACAATTTCAAGCTTATGCACATCCATCTCAAAGCAATTGAAACACACCCTTTCCTTGGAATCATTGGCCATCTAAACACCAAAACCAATCTTGGAAAGAAAGTTTGCAAGGAAATTATGGAAGCCATCCACAATATCCTCAATATTTTCCTCAATATCCACCACACCCAACTCCATGTTATCCGTAGCATCCACCTCCACCACAACCATAACCCCAACCATCTCAAATATCCACCACACTTAACTACCGGTACCACCATTTCCATACCTTCACATTGAGGTACCACCATATCCATACCCTCACCTTGAGCTCAATGGTATTCACCTAACTCAGGAAGAGTATTGCAAAAAAGAGATTATCTTGATATCATTGAAGGACCACAAATAGAAGAAGAATATTCAAATGAGAATACCAAAGGATCATGGGCTACATTTGATAAAGAGCAGACAATAAAATCAGAGATTGAGAGAGATCCCTCATGGTTACCATCAAATCCTCCATGTATTCAAGAGAAATATACAACAAAAAGAGGAAGATTTGAAGGTCATGGTAGAAGAAGACATGAAGAATGATTGAGATAAAAAGAAAACCAAGGGCATCAAAGTTATATTGAGGTTTGGTTCTAGAAAATCAACAAGGTGTAGCAATACTCTCATCAAAGAATTTGATCACTCAAATTAAGGTACATTTCAAAGCATACATTTCAAGCCTACACATCAATTTCTCTGCCATATTGATGTGCACGTGGCTCCATTGGAAGTATTCTTATACTTGAAACTTATTTTGTTTTTCAAGTAGGGTGGGGTAGAAAAAAAACATGAAAAATAAGAGAAAAAAATAAAAATCTCGAGTGAAAACCTCTTTTGAGATCCCTCAAGTTGTCTCATTGATTGAAAACCTCCATGAGGTGGTCTCTTGGCTCTGGCTCATGGCTCTGGGCCATCGCTCTGGCTCTCGGCTCTCGCTCTAGCTATGGCTCTACCTCTTAGCTCTGGCTCATGGCTCTAGCTCTAGCTTTGGCTTTGGCTCTTATCTCTGGCTCATAGCTTTGGCTCTGGCTCTGACTTTGGCTCTTGGCTCTGGCTCTGGCTCTGGCTCTGGCTCTTAGCTCTGGCTCGTGACTCTCTCTTGACCTCTGTGTGCCTTTGTAGTCCGCTTGACCTCCAAACAAATCTCAAAAACCTTCCAGTGACCTTTTTCAGTCCTCCTACTCCCTCAGCAACCTTCAGCTCCATTCAACACTTGTACTCTCTATTTTTTTATCATGCATCGGTTACAGTCCTCCATCATTGAAGAAACCAGTTGTTTCCTCACAAGAATCAGTTTACAAATGGAAAAAGAATAGGCAAGAAGGGAAGCCTGATCATTTCGCCTTCCTTTGGCCATGTTGCCAAATAATGGAAATACACAGGAAAAGCATGCAAAACACATCATGGGCATTTATCCCGGACTTCAAATATTATGGAATCGGCCCTATAAACCTATCGGTTCTGTCCAAATATCGCTTAGGTGGGAGGTCTAAAAACCTCAATACATAGTAAATACAAAGAAATCCCATAAATCAGAACTTCAAAATCTATGAAATCAGGTCTATAATCCCTTTCGGGTCCACCTTTGGTCACCATATTGCATCGCATTGTTGCATGGTCAAAACCCACTTATATGGGAAATAGAAATAAAATATGAATTTCTGGATTTTAAATATTATGAAACTATACTTCTAAACTCCATCGGGTCCACGATTTATCACAGTGCATTGGCCCTTTGTATCGAGGGTTCACAGATTGTCGATCGCTGATATCGTCGATCGCTCTATAGGCATTACCGCATCGGCCCATTGGAACATTGACATATTGGATATCATTGTTGTAATAGCCATGGGGGTCTATCCTTTGGTCACGTCGATCACCGACCAACCGATCATATCTTGACCATTGATCCATGACTGCAAATCCAATGGCTGACAGTCTATTTCGGGCGCGTAAGTTGCATAGGAATTAACCACCTGAAAAAGCAGTTTCCTCTCTCCTCCACCGTGCCACGCATCGGCCAATGCATGGATTCGGGTGGTTCCCATCCTATACTACTTACTTCTTGAGGCTCGCCTGAAATACCACTTACAGCCTTCCTTTAATAATTCAAAAGGTTCACCTGTTTGGTTTATAAATATGTTAGGTCTTTCGAAGGTCTTTCCGCCTGTTTAAAGTCCTTTCCCTTTGTTTATTGCGATGAGATAAAGAAATGCGATGCAATGGGTTTTTCAAGGTTTTTATGTTAAAAACACATTTTTTCCTTAAGTCCAATTTATATAAGAATTTGCCTCCTTTTCAAAGAATGAAGGCAAACTTCTTTTTATGATAACTTCTGCATCCAAAGTCGATTTTAGCCCATTCAAGTTGCAGTAGATTCCGAATAAAAAGATCTATGCAATGGGGATATTTCCAAGAGCATCCTTGGAATTTCATTTTACTCTATGAGGAACACTTTATACTTAGAAGTATATTCTAGATCCATTTTGGATCACACCTTCCCACTAAAAGAAATTTTGGTCTCGAAAAACTGATATACTGATCCAAATAGTAAATGAGAGTAATAGCACCCTCTTCTTTCAGCCTCCATACACTCCCCTTGCATAGTGCCTCTCAACCAAAGCCTTTTACCACTCTCCTCCTTGGATGTGCTGGTCCTCCTCGGACGAACTAGTTTCCTCCTTGACTTCATGCAGATCTCCTGCTGAGATGGTCATAGAAGGTAGTTTGAACTTCTTTGTCTTTATCATTGATACAAGGTGGCTCATTCTCAAGTTAACTATTCTCATTCAATTTCAATTATTTTGTGCTACTATTACTGAAATCAGAGCGAATTATTTTTTTAATTTATTGGGTCTTGACTACGAACAAAACCTTAGTGTAATTAGAAACATGTTTTCCCACATGGAAACTACAATGATATTGTCTAAATAAAAACTAGGTATAGGTCATTATAAGCTCGATGGTTCTTACAACCTTTGCAATCGTTAAATAATGCAATTTTGGTGACATCGTATTTTTGCATTTAGAATTATCCTATCAGTTGCCACGACTTCAAAAATTCACTATAGTTATATATTGGCTTGGATAGTTAAAATTACAGATTCATAAGTTTAAACTGAAAATTTATTTGTGATATATTAGTTTGATATATAAATATATAAGGTTTCTTATTTAATATTTTGAAAATATAAATTTAGGAAATGGTATAATTAGTAATTTATGTATAAATGAAGATATATAAAATCAAGTATATTTTTATAGAATATATTAATTATAATTAAAGAGGTAGTGTATAGATAATAAGGTAAATGTGTGTGATGAACATTTCATATTAAATATAATATATATAAAAAAATTATCTATGTTAAATTTTCTTGTGATATTGAATTATTATATTATTTTTAAATATATTGGGTTGTTATATAACATCAATATGAGTTAGATAAAGTTATGGATTAAATTAAAAGTAATGTTAAATATGGAGTACATATAATGCAAATAGAGGTTATATTTTCCGATTATGATTTATTTTTAAGGTTTCTACATAAAAAGTGTCAAGTTTAGTTTCTTAATTATCATTCTTTTTGAAATAGGCACGCAGGAATAGGAAATTATTTTATATTAACAAATATTACATAAAGGAGAGATGTAGTTTGTCCAATGAAACACTTTTTATGTGAAGTATTCATATTCTTATGCCAAGATAAATAAAATGGATGTTATAACTAAACAAGCAATTTAGCAATGTAGATTTGATAAAGTTACCCTATGGGATAAAGGCAAAGGAGGAATTTGTAAATTTTATAATGAAAATAACAAATGGTAGCCCTCATGAGTCATAATTATGACCCAACATAGAATGAGGGGATGAATTGAAATGAGTAATAGAAAATATACATAAGATGAGCGAGTGAGGATTTCACAAATAACTAGAAGAAGTCAATAAGAAGTAGTGGGACCAATATACCCCAGGGTCAGCTACCTGGGAAGATGCAAATGCTATTTTAATGACTTTCGTTTGATTAAATTGTGTGGTGAACTAGATAGGATTGCATAACTTAACTAAGGTAGATACTTTTATGGAGCATATAAAGCATGTCCTATTGTTTAAATTTATTGATACACTATGATTTCAGATATGGTTTTAGTTAACTGTTATGTCAAAATAGAGTTGTTGAATATAATGTTAGGATTAGGTTTCATGGTATGATGGTATGAGGATAATGATGCACATATAGTTCTTACTTATTTAGTTTTTATGATAATGATGTAGTATGCTCATGATTAATATGATATGCATAGGGATTATGATGTTATGATATGAGGTATATTGACATGTGGTTCATTTATTATGTGACAATATGTCTTTGATGTTCATAAGTTGATGTTGTAACTTATGAGGATATTATGATCTGAAGCATGTGGTATTTGCATGCATATTTTATAACATTAGAATGTGGTGATTAACAATGATGTTATGTTATCATGATGACATGCAAGAATTGTCATGTAGATTATTTTATATGATAGTATGATTATAACTAATGCAATGGTTGCATGTTGAGATGTGGTGACTGACGGGAAATCCACAAATGGGCTAAGAGGGCTGGTTTATTTGATGATCTTGTGGGAGCCCATACTTGCGAGGGAGAATATGTAACACCATATGGGCTGGGGAAATACTCAATGAACAGTACATATGCCAGTGGTTCTTTTGTCTTGTATTGCTCTTGATGGATAGATCTTGACGGGCTATGGGACCATATTGAGGAGGCCAAGTGCTTGATGTTGTAGGCTAGGTTCCTGTTATTGGATTGGGATGTCGAAGTCTTCTGGGCATGTAAGGACTTTGATGTCTGGGGTTGTGTGCCTTAGTAGTTGTGGAGGGAGTGGGCCAACCTTGCGAGATGCCTGCAGTCATTGAGTATCATACTAGATAACTGCCTTGGGGCAGATGAGGTCTGAGTTAGGCACAAGCCTTGGGGCCAACCTTGGACTAGGATACTGATTGGGGAGGCTTATGCCTAGTTCTAAAAGTGGGAAAAAGGAAAAATATTCCTTGATATTTCCTAGGTGTTCTAAAAACTTTCAATGCCTGCTCGTTATACTATTTCAGCAGAGGGTGTAGGACAAACATGAAGTAATAAATAACTAAATAAATAAAATGTTAAATAATTCAACTTAACTTCGGGATGAAGTTCCTTAAAGAGGGGGAGTATGTAATGTTCCCTAATAAAAAAAAAAAATAAGAAATAAGAAATAATATAACATAACAATAAAATATAAACAAAATAAATGATAAACAATAAAGAAAAGATAATAATAGTAAATAAATATAAATAGTGAAGAAAATATAATAATAATAATAAAATAATAATTAACAATACTAGAGTTTAAATAAATATGAACAAAAATAAACTGTAAAAATAGTAAAAATAAGTAAATTTAACAAAATGTAAAATAAAATAAGAAAGAGTTAAATCAAGAGAACTATAAAAATAGTAAAAATAAATAAAGTTATCAAAAAGTAAATAGGAATAAAATAAGAAATAATTATATTAAGGGAATTACTAAATTAAGCTAAACTTAAAATAAAGAAATAGAAGTTGCATGTTGACACATGAAGTGTGTGCATGCGGTTCCCCTTCCAATGTTTGCTCTAGTTAATAGACAGTGAGGAAGATGAGAGATAATTCCATCATGCATTCTCATGGGAGAAAAGTGTTGTGAGGAAAGGATTCCTTGGCAGTAGTACATTGATTGAGGGCTTGGGGGTGGCCAGTTGTAGCAAGATTTTGTGCAACTAAGCCTACAGTTGAGTGGAGAGTCATCCCCAAAACTTTGTTGCGGTTAGCAGGATTCAAATAGCGTTCAACTTCGAAATCACAACTAACGAATATCATCACCATAGGTAAGTTGTCTCTACTCATATTTCTGAAATTTGATGTTAAATAGTTGATAAATTGTGTGTTGATTATAAATTGTGTAATTAATCTAATTAGTTGCATGTTTTAATTTCGAGGTTTTTATAGGTACAATGCAGTATATGGGTACCATTTTAGGCTTCTCCAAGAGCTGAGGTTTGGAGTAGATAAACCTCCTCAAAACACACTAAGCATACCCTAACTTCTTCTTCTATCAGCGATAGATATGAGAATTAAGGTGCAGGGAGGAAACCATAAACAACTAGCTCATCATGGGTTAATTAGACTTAACATAACATATTCCCTCCAAAACTTAAGACTCCCTATCAGATGGGAAACTTTTAGAGACATGCAGATAGAGGAAGACATAAAAGCCCTTGAATATGATAAAAGCCCCACTGACAGTGAAAGGGATGAAGAAGAATCAGCAAGGGATGGAGAAGAAATAGAGAAGGCTGAAGAGGAACCATAGGAGGAATAAGAGGAAGAAAAGTAGAAGGAAAGTGTTGAAGAGATAAAAGAAGATGAAAAGGAAGAAACTGATGAAAAGAGTGAGGAACTAGAAGGAGAAGAAGAGGACAAATACAAGAGTGATAAGGAGAATGGAAAAGAGGAGACAAAAGACAAGAAAAATTAGAGGTCTACAATGCAAGGCAAAGAAGGGGAGGACTCACCCAGGGTATCTTTACAACCCATTGAGAAAGAGGCAGTAGCTTCCCTCACTGCCCTAAGTACCCTTATCAAGCAAAAAGGGAAGAGATAGAGACAAAATCCATTGTACTTTAGGAGAAGAAAATGTACAAGGATCAGGCAATGGAAACCTCAAAAACCCGCCAAAGTTCCTATCATCATTGGAGAATCACCAAAAGAGCAATAAATGATAGCTCCTCTTATGAAAAATCAAGGGAAAGGATCATGAGGATAAGCCTCTCCCGAGTCTCCTATCACTTATGTTAGGAGGCTTGTCACTAGATCTACCTCATCCAAAGGAAAAGGTATCCTGTAGGAGACATAGAAGGAGCTACAGGAAGTAGAGGCCATCCTATAGGAAACTCTGCTAAACCTACAGGAAACTCAAAAATCAGACAAAGAAGGGATCATGCAGCAAGCAACAAAGAAGGAGGATCCAGAACTGAGGAAATTTAGTCCTCAACCCAACCTTAACTTGTATTAGGGGTTCATTGAAGGGGGTAGGGTTATTCCACATAAATTTTCCATCCCGTTATTCTTTTCTCTTCAGAAAGAAAGGGCAAGAACACATAGGTGGGCACAAATTTCCAAATATGAAGGAGTGGAGGACATAGGTCACATGGAGGAGAAAGTAAAAGAGATGGGAAAAGAACTAAGTAGCCTGAGGGACAAAGAGGCAATGATGAAAGCTCAGTTAGAGGTATAGAATGCATGGTTAAGAGGACAACTACAAGAATGAGAGAATCAACTGGTATCCATGGCCAGTCTCTCCTTAGAGGAAATCTAGTGGAGGATGCCAACAAAGTCCTATGCATTGTATCTTAAGGTATTTTCATTTCCAAATCAAATGTTTAGCACGGAGAGGCACTAGGCCCTTCCATGGATATAGACAATTCATTGATCTCTTTGATCAAATCACCTTGGAGGCTAGAGCTAAAATGTATGAGTTTTACTTGCACAACTTCTCCTTGACTGATCTGAACGTGTGGGATCCAAATTTAAAACTAGGGAACTTACAATTGATGGCATTCGCATCATGGATGAAACATGAGGAAGCAAGGGATGTCGAAATGAAGAAAATGATGACAAGAGAAGAAATAGAACCCCTCATGATAAGAGCTGAGCAATTAAATCCAATGGTTTTCATCAGCAACCATAAGTTGATTGAAAATGACCCTCAACTTGCACCAAGGTACCTTGCTGCCAAAGAGAAAGAAATCACACACTTTGAGGGCATGTTCAGGCTATTAGTAGATGACAGCGTGCAAGCTTGCCAAAGAAAATAGAACAATTTTCCCTACAACTTGAATGTCAAAGAGTACCATTCTCCTCAGAGAATGAGAGAGGCACTAAACAGAACACCCATGTACTTGCAAGATCTCTAAAGACTCAAAGTGAATTGGATTGGCCCAAGACTCAGTCCACCATTTATCTTAGGAATGTTGGTGGGAAGGAAGGAAGAGGAATAAACAAGGCATTGGGAGGAGATAGAAAGGAAGTGAGGATTCTATGCACAGGAAGAGGAAACTACAACAGAAGCATGGGATGTTAGGGAGGCCACTAGAGAAATGAAAGACATGGATATAGATTGAGTTTCTCAAAGGATAGGAAACACTTTCAGTAGGGGGTGATGATGAGCCTCATCATTGGGTAACTATATGGACCTTAATACACCTCCTAACTTATTCAAATAAACTCTTCTCATAATTTCTTACATATTTTCATTTAGTTTTGCTTAATGAGATGAGTCAAAGTGAGATATTATACCTAGTGGAGTACTGTGCATTGATGGCAACTTTTGAGAGAAAAGCATGGAAATTTTGGATAGTTAAAGGCTGAAACTCAAATGAGACAAGGAGGATAGCTTGTAGGATATAAATCCTCCTCATTTACTCTTCACTCGTTCGAATATTCCTCCAACAACGCACACTAGCTCAGAGTTGCAAGCATCCAAGTCATGAAGATCAAAAGGCAGGCGAGCCAGTTACAATTAAAGAGCCAGTTCATCTTGAGTTTGGAACCCAATCCTCTCTATATTTAAGAAAGTCATTGGAGAATTCTATTGTATATATAAGGAGGCCTAGAGCCTCATTAGGATTTGAATTTTTGATGTAAAAACACTAGGCATTTTCAAGTTCAAGACTTGTGGAAGACATTGTTATGTAATTTTCTGATTTGATAATGAGAATGAGAATTTCCTTGATCCAACACTGAGTTAACTCAGAGGGCTGAAGCTTTTGGGTTAGGGCCCAACCCTAGCAACAAACGCTCCTCTTCTTGTATTTGTATACTTAGTTGATTTCATATATTAATGGGTCAATTGTCTTTAGCATTATTTCGTTACAGGTAGTTCTGGATTTGATTAGTTTGCTTCCATTTGTGCATTGCTTCAGCATTATATTAGGAATACAAAGGAATATCAAAAAGTTATTAGTAGGTGTATTTTTTCTCAATCCTCCCATCAGGGACCATGGTTTGAGGAAATAACTCCTATGTAGCCCAAAAAAGACAGAATTATGATTTCTCATGGAATTTAGGGTTTTCTGTTACTTAGGTCAGCATTTCACTAGTTTTCAAGAATAGGATTTAATTGTCACTTCTGCTATCTTCAATCTTACATTAGATCTCATCAAGGTTTCATATTATTTTGCAAGATTTCCCATGCATGAAATAGGTAGCTAGCTCATGAATTTTTTTTTCCTCAGTTACTTGAAAAGGTTCTTGTTTAAATCATTTATGGATAAATATGAATGATTGATGTAGTGTGAGAGTTTCAACAACATATAGATATTTCATGATTAGCAACCCCATCCTAACCTCATCCATACATGGTTATCACTTTCTTTCACTGGATCCCTCACCAAATTCGTCATTCCACAAGAATACTTCTCCAAGCTTGTTGAGAAAATCCAACCATCTCACAACTCTATTTTTGAGCTCTTAAGGAGTCCTAATCACTCCCTTGCCCTATTGCATCCACCATCCACCTTCCCTAAGCCTTACATCACCTTCCAAATCCATCCTCTTTCTCTCAGTTGTATCCTATACGAATAGAGGGGATCCCGTAGGACCATTAGGACATCTTATAAGACACATTAGGACATCCTGTAGGTTGACCTGTAGTGGCATGTTTTGAGGCTGAACTGTGGAAAAAGCACCTAGGAAGCTCGAAAAGGACCCCTACTTGCCTCCCAACCTATCTTACCATCCACCACCATCCCTAATCCACCTACCACATCACCACATGAAGTTAACATTCACACTTTCACACAAAAAGATAAAAAGGAAACGAACTCATTTTGTTCATTTACATGCACAATAGTAGAATGTTTGATGTTTCAAACTGCATTCCTATGATAGTAGGATTTCACATATGAGAATTTAGCATTATCTTGAAGCAAAGCCTCTTAGGAGTTAGATTAGATGAATGGTGTGTTTAAGCATTTCATTTCAATCTATTTCCTTACTACAATAGACAAGATTTCTTTTAGCCTAGATTTCCCTTCTTCCTCATTGGTAATCAAGCTTCTTCTAAATCAATACAAGTCTAGTTTGAAAAATCTTAGAGGTCTATCGCCAGCTTAGTAGTGACAAAGAGTGGACCCATCACATTTACTTGTGTATACAACACTTTCGCCTCCTAGTTTGTACAAACCCCGGGTTCATAAAGTAAAGTTGGTAGCGCTAGGAGTTGCAACATTCATGCTGCAATACTAGTGCTCATCAGTAGGCATTATTGAGATAGAAATTCATTAATAGCATGGGATAAACAAGCAAGTTACAAAAAATGAAGTTACAAATTTTAATATGTAACATAGACCAATTGAAGAGATGCAAGGTGTGTTGTCGGCTATGTGAATGAGATTGTTGAGCTTATGATTTTGAAATGTTACAGTGATGCTTTTTATGCTTTGGGATGTTGATGAGCTAGTGATTTCAACTTATGTATGTTGGATTGATTTTCTATTGTATGCATATGATGGGTGAGATGTTTTGATGAGAGAAAATTATTATGATGCAAGGAAAAGGAAAGAATCCATGATAGATAAGGCAAGACTCCATCATAGAAAAGAAAAGACTTAAGGCAACCTATCTAATGTCATGAAGAAGCAGTGATACAGGATGTTCAAAAACAAATATATGGCTTTGGAGAGTGATGCATTATTTTCATATTTTGCATGTATATTTCTTGTACTGGAAAAGTTAACGTTTTACATGTTTTAGGATGTTATAATGTATTACTTGCTTGTATATGTCGTCATTTTTCTGGTGTATTAAATCATTACAAGTCGATGAAAATAATATTTGGTGGAGTAATTATTTGTATTCTAATATTCAAAATATGAAGATCTTAGAAATGAATGATTACAAGGAAAATAATCGAGCTTATTCACTTCATATTCTTATGTGGAACATAAACATCTAACAAACTATATTTATAAAAGATGCAATTTTGGAAGGTAGAGTGTGTTAGAGAGATAGAGAGAATGTGAGAAATAATTATTCATGAGTTATCTAGCACATATGAAGCCAATGTGAAGCATATTTGAAGGGAAGAAGAGGTAGAAATAAAGATGGAGATATGCATAATTGACGACCAGGTAAAAGAACTTGTTGTTTCTTATATGTATCAGGGGATTGTAGTGTCCTTTCAAGTTGTCTCTTGATGAATAACAGGTTGTATCTAGTAGAGGTAGGAGGATCCTATGGGTTCTAGCCTATAGAAAACTTATGGGAGTTGGAAATTCATTGCATGTTGTATCTTGCAAAAAAATTGAGGTAGAAACCTCCTCTAGGTTGGAGCCTATAAAAAATTAGATATAATAAGGGAGTAGGAGATTTCCTTTGCATCACAACAATACCAAATCATGGTTGTCTCCCTTTATGGGTTTCTACTTATATCTGGTGTCTATATGTGTTCATATTATGTGCTTACACAATGTTTTGAGTTACTTATTACTTGTTCAAATATTAAATAAACTAGTCATTATGTGTCAAGATACTCATTTAATGTTTCAGTTAATTAGTCAAAAGAAATGAATTTTAATGTCCATGAATGTACTAAATTCATTCACCCCCCTCCCTTAGTTTAGTCGAGATTTCATAAAAAAATGCTCCATCATTTGAACATAAATATTTAGGAGGTGGAATAACATAATCAACGACTAGCTTAAAAAGACCTTATCCTTTAATAAGTGGGGTAGGTTTTATCTCAATCTCACATTCCTAAAGAGTTGTAATTTATTGTGATCTCTTCTCACCAATCTCTTTCTAGACCAACAAGTTTCTAATTGTTGTAGAAGGTACAATTACTTTGGTTTTAGATGTCGGCAAGTATGGTATAAAATGTTTTATTGCCTTAAAGACAACAAAGTATTGTTTATCTACATCTAAATAATTCACTTCTTCCCCTTTAAAATTATAGCTCATAAACACGTGGAAATTTCATTATTTTGATCATTCGTTTGGGTGAGAATAGAAACATGCATTATCATATGCAAAGTGTTACACAGTGTAGTCAATAGAAAAATTAAGACTCATTAAAGGTAATTCTAGATATGGCTTGCATAATTGTATGGAAGGGTTTTATTTCCTATTCAGCCCATTTGAAAAACGATTCTTTTTAATCAAATTTTGGAATGGTCTCATAGTCTCAGAGAAACTATGCCCATGAACCTTCTCATAAAATTTATCTTACCCAAACATTATTGCATACCTTTCTTAGAAGGGGGATGAGAGAGACTGAAAATGTATTGAATTTTCTTAGGATCAATGATCAATATGTTTTTTGAGATTAAGAAACAAAAGAACTTATCTGTTGTAGTGGCTACAACCACCCTCTAAAATTTTTCCTTAACTTTGTTTTAGAGCTTCCCTACTAACCATCATAACATCATGTCTTGCTTTGTCAAGTACACAAGCTCCAGTGGTTTTCTTGCAGAAAGACAACATGTCAATCAAACCTTGATGCATTCCCCTCATAGGATGTTCATTCAGACTCTGTCCAATAAAAGGCTAAGCAACCCTTCAAGAATTTGCGCAAATCTGGAGGGAAACTAGCCTTCCCTCTAGAAATTGTGCAATCGTGACTGGAAGTCTGCTGGGCCCCAAAATTGCGCAATTCAGATGAGAAAGCTTCACCGAGAAAATTGTGAAATCCTTCCTAGCTAGGCTTCTCAACCCATAATTTGCGTAAATCAGGGTAGAAGTCAGCTTCTCTTCCCAGAAATTGTGGAAATCCTGTGACCAACTAGCTCAGCTCCCAGCCAGAAATGTGCATCTTCTATCAGTAGTTGAGCATCCCCTTGGATGTGCAGCTGAGTTGACTGGTTCCCTTCGAGACCGAACAAAACAAACTTGCATGATTGGGATACTTCTCCCAAGGCAACATGCAAAGGCATCCCTTGTTTCATTGATCTATTTTTGGCAGTTGGAGGTTACATGCAAGGATCATTTTAGAAAGTTCCCACCAAGTGTCACTTTCCCTAGATTTGTGGCATGCACGTCACAACCTCGATTTTATCAAAAATCATCATCCAAACGCTATAGATTTCATTCCTCACATCAACCTTGTAGCTCTGACATCCCATATTTCATCTAGGAGTTGTCGACACATTTAGCTTAGCTATTTCGTGGTAAGCCTGCTTCCCATACCTTGTGTTGCATTTCTGGTGCTTTTTGTGTTTCACTTCATATGAATGTTGTCTTCTTGATTTCAGTGAGTTCTTTCTATCATTTTGATGCATACTAGATTGTACTAGCATCATTTAAGTTTTCATTGACATCTCACTACTGCCACATGCATGAAACTATTTTTCATGAACGGTCGTTGATTCGGTGACTTGTCTCACCCACATGCATGTTGTTCCATTTTCTAAATCTGTCATTCATCGTTTGGATACATGATCATTCACATATGCTTACACTTAGTATCACCATGCATTCACATTTAGATTTGCTTTTAGTTTCACGTCGACGAGTCTGGGCGGCCTTGGCCTAGACTCTACCTCACCAAGAGCCTCACCAAGATAGCATTGCACAATCCTGAGAGGGCATGCTCTGTCCTCCTCTCAAGAAATGCACATTTCTTCCCAATGACTATCCTCCAGTCTTGGATTGCACAATCCTAAGGCACAGTGACTCTTGACCCAAAAAAATACGCAATGCAGTCACTGAGCCTGCAACCATTTCCAACTGAGATTGCGCATTGCACAATTCCAGTAGTCAGAAGCCAGACTGGACTGTGGATTTTGCAGTTCCATCAATCAGTCAGCCTCCTAGTAGCCTAAGCTATGACTTGCATAGTCTTGGTAGTCAGTCTCCCGACCTCTCGCCGGAAATTGTGCAACCCTCATGATGAGTGACATAGGTATGTTGCAAGTGAGTTCTAAAGTTCATTTTGGTTTTTGACTAACAAATTGTTTACCATGAGTGTTTCCATGTCTCTAGGTATTGTAGGTGTTCATCTGCCTCTTAGAAATACATTTACAGTCGTTGCCAAGTGAGCAGAGTTGAAGACATCGTTAAGAGCACACTTGGGGATGTAGTTGATCAAGTGTCTATGGACTTGCCTACCCACAAAGAAATCAAGTTGTTTGTACACAAGGACACCAAGATATGATGGCAGCAACATCACATTGAGCAGCATCATTAACAATAGCTAAACCCAGCCTACCAAATGCAATGAATGTAAGAGAAAGGTTGTTGGCAACATGGAGGCAGAACAAAGTTGCAAGCTCAACCAGATCCACTGGTGATGAAAGCAACATTGGAGACTCAAGCTATGAGGTGACGCCGCGACATGAAGATCGCTCAAAGATAGAGAATGGAATAAAGGAGTTGCATGTGCTGAAGAAGAAACTCAAGGAATAACATGAGTTCTAAAACGAAATGAATGAGTGGAGCAAGAACAGGAATAGAAGTGGGCACAACTTGCACTCATAGATGGAACTACGTCTAATCAAGTTAAATATCCATCCCAATAGCCCACATGGAGTAGACATGGTGAGGTGTTGTTGATCACATGCAAGGGAATGCAGTGGCATGCATGTGATTGTGTGCACACATGTGATCCCACCCATTCAACACACTCACCAAGGCGTAGAGAAGAAGAAAGTATGAACGGGGCTAAACATGTAGTCGACAGTTGATTCACAAGACCACTAGTACATGGTGGAATATAAGGACAGACGCTATGCATTAGTGTGTTTCTAGTTCATCTACACCCAAAAGACCATGTGCATGCTAGCATATAAGTCGTATGGAGGAACCATACCAATGCACTAGATGGAATAAAGTTAAGAGTTTGCTTCAACAAGATGTCACCATGCAGCACATGCGCACCATCATGGATGACCAAGCTTGGCATCAAATCATCACCTTCACCATCACAAGCATGTCAAAGAGTTGGTCTCACCACAACGAACCAAGTGTCAGAGATGTCTTGCATGGCTTGCTCAAGCCATTTTGTCTCCCATGAACAGATGTACATTGTAATGTAACGTCATGTCAAGTGTAAGTAAAGTGTTGATAGTTGGATGTAACAGTTATAGAGTATATGAAGAGTCATGAGCATAGATGAACTGTCACAAAGGGGAATTTCAAGGGTCACCCCACCCTTTGCTATAAATAGAACCTCATAACTCATTGTAAATGATTTTTGTCTACCAAGCTTCCAATAAGACTATCTTGGAGAGAGCTTAGACAGTATTGTAACGAGCCTTGGCTTCTCAAACACGTAGAGCTAGTACATCTCTTTGGAGGAGCAGGTAGTTGTCGCTATAACATTCCACTATCAGAACTAGTGGTTGGACATGGATGTATTATATCATTGGAACTTACACTTCTTAATATAAAAATAGCCAGCACATTTCATGTATATGTTGTATTGTATTCCAGCTATCTCGTTTACTCTAAATTGCATATGTATTTGTTTTCTTATGCATGCATGTATGGACTATTTTGTATGAGTATGTATGAATCTTTCTGAAATGTGTTGTTGGTTTAACCATCACTTTGGATTGCTTGCTAACACACTGTCTAGCTAGTGATTTATCTTTACTCTTGTGTTCCCTTCCAAGCTGAGAACTATTACATCCTCCAAGGGGTGCACTCATCTCAACCACCATGTGTTAGAACCTATCATACACCTTCCTTGACTCGTTGTAGTTGTCACACCCTTACTACCGATAAAGTCATCTTAATTGTCTCTATGCGAAATTGTGGTTAAGGCATTACCATACAACCCACTGCTAGGACTCCTACACCAAACAGTCTGAGGTCTGATTGGGACTTCTTACCAGGGAGATCCCCTTACATGTTGGCAATTCCAACACCATCAACATTTCAGAACAAGAAAGACGGCTAGATGACAAGCTGAGTCCTCACATTGTTTTTGAATCTCTACACATCTATCATGACTAACTATCAAGTTTCGCTTCTAGAGTGTATGTCCTTTGGGACCGATTTCATTATCTTAGAAAACCTCTCAGATAACTTGTCTCATAAAACATATGATGGTGGAGGCCATGTAGCATTTCTTAGGCACGCGGTTGGCGTAGTATGCTCATGTGAAAGACATGGGTTCTTTGAAGAATACATGAGTTACACATTGTATGTCTACATGCTTTGAGGGTATCCAATGCACTGGTGTGCCACGTTTCCCAAAAAATCTATTCATTCTCTTGCTCATCTGGTTGTAGACATAGACCGTGATTTCAATCACTTCGACTGTAAATTACTTAACAAAGAAATTATGAAATTACGAAAAGTGCCCAATGAATCCGTTGAACAATTTTACACACACTTTTGTAATCTTGCATACCGATTCCTTGAAGATGATATTGGTTGGGAATTTCTTGATGGTATATTTGAGTATCATATTCACATATCCAAAACCTGCTCAACACACTTTGGTGATGGACTTGTGCAATCACAGGTAGGCACAGTTGTTCTCACAAGTGATTGTCTTCCTTCACCTCATCAGATAGCTCCACCACCACGGAGTTGTGTGGGAGATCATGCACACACATCTGTTGAGTTGTCACATCCTCCCACCCCACCTACTCTTAATATATAAGCAAATTTTTCTTGCAATCATATTGGTTGTCACATGGATTCATTCCCTTAACCTTTGTCCCAGCATTTTATTGATCCTTTGGATTGTACTGTCTTGTGTTCTTTCATACTGGACTCCTCACCTACAATGAACAAGGATCAAGTTGTCGATGGAGTTGGTGTTATGCAGCCAACCTATGCCATCTTTCATGATAAGTGTCTGCGGGAATCTAAAGAATAACCTATGGTGAAGGATGAATCCCTTCCAGTCGCACCTCATCCACTTCATCCTGACATCCCTTGTGATTCTGCCACTATTGATTTCCCATGTGAAAACCTATTTTCAGATGTTTGTACTTCCCATCATTCGGAGGACATGTTGGATGTTATTTTGTCATCACAATGTAGAGAGGAAACATCATCCTCCAAAAATATATCCAATATATCATCCATCATTTATGAAAACATAGAGGGTGGACATCATTGCTTCTCATCTACCGCTCTGCCTGATTCATCCAACCATGAGGATGCCAACAAACATCTTGAAGTTCCTTATCTTGCTTGTCATGATCTATCTACTTCTTCATCTGATCATGATGTTGATTTAATCATTGTTAACCTATCTAAGACATTGATCTACGATGATCTATTTGTCAACGAAGCTGAAACCGCCGAGACTATCGACGCACTTCAGCCCGAGCTAATGGTTATGTCAGCCCCTTGTAATCTTGAGGTTGGTTTCACTTTCGATCAGGAAATTGTTGAAACAGTCAAGGCTCCTCGTCACTCTCTGCTTTGCATTAAAGGTCAACCAAACACCCAGATTTTTCTCCCTCCATTCGAACTACATGATCCCATCACTAATGTGTTGGAGGAAGCTTACACAACAAGCACGCATGCAAAACATAATTGGAGTACCTCTCTCATATTTTCTTGCATGTCATAGTCAAGAGAATGCATACAGTCAACATCTACATGCAGTGTAGCTCAACACCATGGAAAGTCCACAGAGTGCATGTCATGAGCTTTCACTCATTTTTGTTCTCTAGATGCCTTTAAACTTAGAGTGTGTTTTTCTTCACTGTTACATCTTTCTTATTTGCTGGTTTTCATAACTAGCATGTTCGCGAACCAAGCCTTCACCAACATGGGTCAACCAATGCACTAGTGGCTGCATTGGAAATATCACTTCACGTGATCAGGCCCATGCAGTACTAACTTAGGAGTAGGAATATCCTTCAATCCATTAACTTGAATGTTTGTTTACTTACATTTTTTGTTTCTTTGTTTGTCTTCTTTCTTGTATACTTACTTGCTTTGCTATCGATTTTTCTTCTGCTTCTATTTTTCTTTGCTTGTTTTTTTGTTTTCTTACTTACTTTACTTCCACATTTACTTTTTCTTTGATTTGTTTATTTGTTTTCTTGTTTTGTTCGTAGGTTAGTTTCGCATGAAACCATGTATGACTCTTGAAACAAGTTGGGTAAAGTATAAGAGGTCTTGTACGACTATCACTACTTGGTTATCTATCATCGTGCCTCTATATCAAGAACTTGTTACTTTTATTCCATGATACATCGATGGAAAATAGATATTGTTCTAAGTGAACCTTAGTGAAACATAACACTTGTGTGCTAACTAGTGTCACCTACTCTAGTAAGTGGTTTTTGGGTTAACCCTTGACAGCTCAATCAAGTAGAGTAAGGCTAGGGGCAAAAACCTTAAATGGAATGTGAGAGATATAATAGACTACTTCTTTGCTCGAGAAACCTCTCCTACTCTCAATAAGTCAGGATCCCTCTTTCACCTCTAAAATCAATAAGTTCTATGCACAGTTACGCAAATGAGAAAGTTGAAAAAATGAAAAGAAAGTTTGAAAAAATGAAGAATAAATAAGGAAAAAGGAGAGAAAGGTTTCCTACATAGAGAGGTGATGCAAGTAACTCCGCCGGGGTACTAACCAGGCTTGTTGGCATTAGAGATGGGCTTGTGTTGCTATGTGACTCTGTCAGGGTACTGTCCAGGCCTGTCGGTAGTGGAGCAACACCAAAGATGAAACTAACAGTGTGATGACTATAATTCTTCTGCATCAATATACCCCACAACCCCAATTGAAACAATTGTTTTGACTTGGCTTGGAATGTGCGTCAATTGACCAACAACATGGCAGATGCTAGATCTTACAATCAAGCTAGTGTGAAACCAAGATAAACTAAGAACTCGAATATATTTCTGGAGGTGTTAGACATGATTTTCATGAAAAGGGTCCATTCAGAGAGCTAGAGTTCTATGACTGTGTCGCCAAGTGTTGTAGTGGCTACAACCACCCTCCAAAATTTTTCCTTAGCTTCATTTTGGAGCCTCCCTACCAACTATCACAACATCATGTCATGCTTCATCAGGTACACAAAATCCAGTGATTTTCTTTCAGAAAGATAGCCTATTGATCAAACCTTGATGCATTCCCCTCATAGGATGTTCATCTAGACTTGGTCCAACAACAAACTGAGCAGCTCCTTCAAGAATTTGAGCAAATCTGGAGGGAAACCAGCCTCCCCTCCAGAAATTATGTAATCCTAACTCATAGCCTATTGGGCCCCAGAAATGCATAATTCTGCTGAGCAAGCTTCACCAAGAAAATTGTACAATCCTTCCGAGATTGGCTACTAAGCCCAAAATTGGCACAAATCTAGGCAACAATGAGCTACTGTTCCTAGAAATTGCACAAATCTTCTAAGTAACCAGCCTAGCTCCTAGCTACAAATGTGCATTTTCTCCAAGAAATTGAGCAGCCTCTTGCATGTGTAGTTGAGTTGATCGGTTCCCCTCGGGACCGAGCAAAATAGACTTGCATATATTGGATGCTTCTCTAAAGGCAGCATGCAAAGGCGTCCATTATTTCATGGATCTATTCTCTATAGTTGGAGGTTACATGCAAGGATACTTTAAGAAACCTCCCACCAAGTGTCGCTTTCCCTAGATTTGTGGCATGCACATCAGAACCTCGATTTTATCAAAATTCATCAACCAGACACTGCAGAGCTCATTCCTCACATCAACTTTGTATTTGTGACATCCCACATCACATCTAGGAGTTGTCGGCAAATTCAACTAAGCTATTTTGCGATAAGCCTGATTCCCATGTCTTATGTTGCGTTTCTAGTGGTTTTTGTGTTTCATTGTGTATGAATTATGTTTGCTTGATTTCAGTGAGTGCTTGCTTTCATTTTGATACATACTAGCTTACACTAGCACAAATCTAGTTTTCATTAAAATCTCAATGCTATCGCATGGATGAAACTATTTTTCACAAACGATCACTTACTCAGTGACTTGCCTCACCAACATGCATTCTATTTTATTTTCTAAAATTGGCATTCACTGCTTCCATGAATGATCATTCACTTATTCTTACAGTCAGTATTGCAATGCATTCACTTTCACATTTGCTTTCAGTTACACATTAGCAACTCTGGGCAGCCTTACCCTGGACTCTGCCTCACTAAGAGCCTCACCAAGACAACATTGCGTAATCATGAGAGGGAAGGCTTTGTCTTGCTCTCAGGAAATGTACATTTTTTCCGAGTGACTATCCTCCATTTTTGCATTGTGCAATCTTGAAGGACATTGACTGCTGGCCAAAAAAATTGCCCAATACAGTCACTGAGCATGCAACCATTACCAGCTGACATTATGCATTGTGCAATTCTAGTAGTCAGCACCTAGACTAGATTGTGCATTGTGCAGTTCTAGTAGTCATTCAGCCTCCTAGCATCCTAGAATTTTCCTTGCCCAGTCTTGGTAGTCAGTCTCTTGACCTCCCGACAGAAATTGTATAACCCTCATGATCAGTCACACATGTATGTTGCAAGTTAGTTCTCAAGATCATTTCATTTTTTGTCTCATAGGTTGCTTTCTATGAGTGTTTCCACGTATCCAACTATCATAGTTGTTCATCTCCCTCTCAGAAGTAAAGGTACAATGGTTTCCAAGAAAGCAAAGTCGAAGACACCGTTCAGAGCACAATTGGGGATGCAGTTGATCAAGTGTTTATGGACTTGGCTACCCAAGAAGACATCAAGTTATTCATAGACAAGGACACAAGATATGATGGGAACAACATCACAGTGAGAAGTATCATGAGCAACAACTGAAGGCAGCATATCAAATGAAACAAATGCAAGAGAAAGGTTGTTGACAACACAGAGGCAGAACGAAGTTGCAAACTCAAGCAGATCCACTGGTGATGAAATAAACTTTGGAGGCTGAGGCTGTGAGGTGACATCGCAACATCAAGATCACGCAAAGATAGAGAATGGAAAAAAGAATGAGTTGCATGTGCTGAAGCAGAAACTCAAGGAAGATGAAGGAGCTGCATAGACAAATGAATGAGTTGCAAAAAGAACATGAACAACAGTGGGCACAACATGCACGCACGGATGGAACTACGCTCATACAAATTAAAAATTCATCCCAGTAGATGACGCGGAGCAGATATGGCGGGAAGTGTTGTTGATCACGTGAAATGGAATGCAACAACATTCATGTCATTGTGCATGCACATGTGATCTCACCCATTTAGCACACTCACAAAGGTGAAGACAATAAGCAAGTCCGACTAGAGCTGAACATGTAGTTAACGAATTGATGCGCATGACCACCAACACAAACTAGAAGATCAGTGTGGACATTATGCATTAGTGTGTTGTCAATTCATTCGCACCAAAAAGACCATGGACATGCTAGCAGACTAGTTGGATGGAGGAACCATACCAATGCACCTGATGAAACAAAGGCAAGAGTTCGCTTCAGCATGTTGTCACCATGGATTGGATGTGCACCATCGCGGACGACCAAGCTTGGCACCATCTCACCACCTTCACCATCACAAGCATGTCAAAGAGTTGGTCTCACCAACATGGACTTAGTGTCAGTGATGTATTGCATGGCTTACTCAAGCCATTTTGTCTCACATGAGCACATGTGCATTGTAATGTAACGACATGTCAAGTGTAAGTCAAGTGTCAATAGTTTGATGTAACTATCATAGAGTAGATGAAGATTCGGGAGGGTAGATGAACTGTCGCAAAGGGGAATGTGAAGGGTCACCCCACCCTTTGTTATAAATGGAACCTCATAACTCATTATAAAGGCTTTTGGTCATCCAAGCTTCTGATAAGACTATCATGGAGAGAGCTTGGAGAGTATTGTAATGAGATTGGCTTCTCCACTACACAGAGCTAGTACATATCTTTGGAGGAGTAGGCGATTATGGCTGTAACATTCCACTATCGAAGCTAGCAGTTGGACATGGATGTATTGTATGACTGGAAATTACACTTCTTAATATAACAAGATCCAACACTTTTCATGCATATGTTGTATTGTATTCCAGCTCTCTTGTTTACTCTAAATGGCATATGTATTTGTTTTTTTATGCATGCATGTATGGACTATTCTATATGAGTATGTATGAATATTTCTGAAATTTGTTCTTGGTTTAACCATCACTTTGAAATGCTTGCTAACTCACTTTTGAGCTGGTGATGTATCTTTTCTCATGTGTTCCCTTCCATGCCGAGTACTATTCCAAGTCTCCAAGGGGTGCACTCATCTCATACCCTATGTGTTAGAACCTCTCATGCACCTTCCTTGACTCACTACAGTTGTCATACCCTTGCTAGCAACAGAGTCATCTTACTTGCTGTCATACCCTTTCTAGAAACAGAGTCATCTTACTTGTCTCTCTGTGAAATTGCGGTCAAGACATTACCATACGACTCATTGCTCAGACTCCTACAACAAATGGTCTGAGGTATAATTGGGACTTCTTACCCAGGAGATCCCCTTACATGTTGGTTGGTCTAGCACCGTTAGCATTACCCTAAGTAACTACTAAGTTGGAACTTTCAGGATTTAGGGATATGCCAAATTTCCTACATCATTCAGACACATTTATCAGATGTGACAAGCTGTCAAATATCCTCTTATATTACATGGTGACATCATCTAGAAACAAAACAATCTACCTATTTAACAATACACCAAAATAAATTTTCATCACTCTCTACAAGGTGTCTCCCACGTTAATTATCCCAAAGGGAATCTTCCTATATGAAAAAGTGCCTAATGGAGTTCTAAAGATAGTCTTAAGACGATCTATAGGAGAGACCATAAACTTATGACAATATGAAAAACTATATAATAAGGATATCGAAAATAGAGATATGTTATAAGATATACTCCATGGGTGGAATGGTGTAGTTGTCTTTACCAAAGGATTTGTTAAGATTATGGAAATTGACATGAAGTCAAATGTCCTTATTTTTCTTTCTTATGGGATCTAGCTCTGCAACCCAATAAGTGTGTTAAACAAGGAAGATTATCCTAGTAGATACAAGTTTATTCATTTAACTTTTAATAGAAGGTTAAAACATAGTAGGCATTTTTATATGGTTATGTTGAAAACGTATTGTTTGAGGTTTCATTGCAATGACATGTTGCATCACATTATGGCAGAAAGCATTTAAATCATTGTATTTTCCAAGCGAACACATCTTTGTATTCCTTGAAGAGTCAGATGAAATGGGGTTTTTATTTTCGAGTACATTCAACTCGTAATTTTATGTTTTGTGGATTGGGTTCAATTCCTCTATTGTTTGTTGCATATTTATTTTACAATTCACCACCCCTTTAAATTTATCATGGTGATCATAAAAATTATCTCATCTAGCAACAAGCTTTGGGGTAGATTTTAACACTAGAAATATATCTTCCATTGACCATGCTTGTCATTTTTTGAAAAATTCTAGATATTTTTTGTTGTAAATTTAAGAAGTTGGAAAAAAGAGTGGATTATTAGGTCTCTTTTCTTTTGTGGAAGGATTATATAAGTAGCGCTTCATAATAGATACTGGGGTTATCAAACATTTGTTAAAATTAGTTATTTCCCCACTAGGAGCATGGTTTTTCTTTCATAAAATTTCAACCAAACTCTCCTAAATTTTTTTATTTATGGGAAGAAATTTGAGTAGCTCATAGATCAAAATATTGGTTTTAAATATTTTAAGATATTCCATGGGACCATATTCTGAATCTACAACATAAGTATTTTAGGTTCTTTTACCTCAGTTTTTGAACTATTAGCTTTGGTTGAGGTAGAAGGATTATGATCAACAAATATGTTTTTGCTAAGGGTGTTATAAGGATGTTGATTGACAAGAAAATTTTTATAACAATCCTCAAACAAGTTATGAGTTCCATCTGAAAAATGGTCCATGCTAGGAGGAGGTTTACTTTTATCAACTAAATTTGTTGCCTCTTCACCATCTGTTTCATTTGGTTAATTAATTTTCCACTAAAGATGAGTCAATTCGTGACGCCAAAGACTGGAGAATGTTTCCCAATCCTTCAACATTTAACCCTTCACTAGGAGGGGTTGGTTTAGATGGAAAATTATTCTTTAAAGGAGGTTTTAGATATGCCCTATTAGATGGCCCTTGTTATGAATTGTTTTAAGGTAAATAATTTCATTAAACAATTTGTTAAGGACATTTTATAGACTTTTTAAGTCAAGGCTCCTTTTTCTTTTTCTTTTAAGAGTTAGTTTAGAGGATGTTTCCGGTTTCTTTCAAGAAGAAGAGGATTGGTAACCTTCATTATGAGGATTAGCCTTAAGAATAAGCATATATTTCTCAATAACAATGGCTTCGTCAAAGGATTCTTCAAGAGTTTCCTTTTGAGATATTTTCACCCACATGGAAATGATAGTAGGTAAGGATTTGACATAGTAAGAAACGATAAGTTTTTCCATATTTATAGATTCACTAGTGATATTATTCTTTAAAGCGTGGAACCTCACATTAAAATATTTAATCCTTTCTTTTTTATCCTTTTTTATATTGGATAGTTTCATTACCAAGACTTCAAAGATTTTATCTTATCCAAAATTTTCAAGAAAAGAGGTCTCAAATTGACCCCTTGATGTTATACTTCAAGGTTGTTGGCCAAAGTACTATGTGGAGGCTTTACCCTTGAAGATATAAGGGAATAATTTTTAGACAACATATTCTTGTTGTACATTCCTTATCCTAATAGTCAACATGAATTTTCTAATATGGTCATCTACATGTTGTTTGGTATTGATGTCAAATCTTGGTAGAAAATTTTCAAGTTTTTGGGAAAGTAGTGTTGCCAACCTAGTACAACAATTACATCGTGATCAAACCATAGTGTAGCAATATTATTCCCTCAGTTATTTCCTTGATTATTTCTATGTGTAATGAACTTCATGTAGTTCCTAATTTTGTAGATTAATAATTCCCATACCTCTCTTCCTCATAAGATTATTTTCTAGAGGATGAAGATGAAAATGATCTAGGTGGTGAAGGTGGTGGAATGACTCCTCCAAACCCTAGAGTAGGTTGTTGTTGTGTGGATGAAAGAGATTCACTAGTAGGTAAATTTAACTCTAATTGATTAAGATCATATTGGCTACTAAAGATATTGTGCAATCTATAATTGAATGCATTGGAAGTTTGGGATTCTTCTGGTTTGGGATCAAGTATAAGAGAGTCATCTAGCTATAAATCAATGTGTGATGGAAGAAATTGAGATAGTTTCTCTTACATAGTTGTATCCATTGCCAACATGTCTTGACCTCATGTTAATACCTACTATGAATTTTGAATCACATTTTCAATTTCATATATGACTAAGGAATTTTCATGAAAATATGACTCATTATTGGGGTGGATGAGACAAGAAGGTGATGTGGAAATTCATTCTAGGTGAGAAGTGGAAGTGGTTTTTGCTGTAAGAGGAATCAAATGATTGTGAGTAATAATTGGAGAGTGAGTGATCAATTCTATGTTATGGATTCCTTTATCAATTTACATATAATTAGGATCTCCTTATAACTCCATTTGTTAATGCGTGTAATCCACCATATGTCAACAAGATGAAAGAACTCAGTATGAGGTTATTTAAATTAACCAAAAATGCTTGGTATGGATGTGACTTACGAGTTTAATGCCTTTGTTATCCATAGAGTATTTTTCCCAAAGAGGAGGGAAGTATATTCTAGGGTATTACTCTAATATTTACAAATATAAAAATTGTAAAATAACCAAAAGTAACTCTAACTCGTGAATAATAGCACTTGCAATAAGCTATAAAAGGATTTTGAAAAGTAGTTTAAATTTTAAGTAAACTAATAATTCTAAATTACAAAAGTAAATTGGTTTCTAATGTGAAGAGAAATTGAAAGACAACAAAAGAAGATGAAATACCACATCTATCTTGTCAACTCTTAAAATATTTTTCTAAAATAAGTTTCAGGTTATTAAGTCAATTCACACTAAAAATCATAAATGAAAGAAATAATTTTTTTATAATCATCTATGATGGCTAAGAGCGAGAAAGAATAAAATGACTTATTTCCCTTTGTTAGTGATGGAATAGTCATTCATAAACCATGAACAAAAACATCTAATTCATGTAAATGAAAGACTACAACATGTTATTCAAGAAATGAAACCTTCCTAACGTTAATTTTTTTTCCAAAAGATATTTATATGAGAAATTTAACATATGAAAAACATTTCAAAAATTACAACACACATACTGCACAGATTAAAATTAAACTTGTATGAAACAAACTCCATGAACTAATTTATTATTTTATCCAAGTGAAACAACTAACTAAGATAAGAAAGAGGAAATAAAAATTAATCTATAAACTCATAAATACAATTAGGTATATAAAAATAATATAATACTTAATAAATTCTCTAAAACATAGTCAAGAAGTTATTATATAAATTATATTACATGAAAATCAAATATTTAAATGATAAAAAAATATTGTCTTTGAATTGAAAGAATTCAATCGAAAAACTTATGGAAGTTGTGTATTTAATTTCCATCTGTTAATCAAAATTTCATTCTTTCCGTCCCCGCCCTATATCAATGTTTCATATGCTCTTTATACTGGATAGAGGTATGACAAAACAAAATTAATAGGATACAATTCCATAAAAACAAAGATACAATTCCATAAGACATAGGAAGTATTGTCAATCCAGAATAAATGTCTATAATAGAATAGAATAAATGTCTTAAAAATAAACTATAATAAAAGAACTTGTATCATTAGAAAATACAAATTGGATTCAACGTGTGTTGAAACCATAGCTCAAATGGGCGCCTATATACACCATCGGTAATAATATAAACTAGCATTTGCACTAAATGTTGCAAAAGAAATGTCGTAAGGCATAAATTGAAGAATAATCACTACATTTTTTCAAAATGAAAAAATCAGTGAATTAATGGCGCAATTACCGAGAAAATGAAAAAATCACGATTTTAACCAAAAAAAAAAAAAAAAAA
>APFE030847546.1:121724-161550 GCA_000404065.3 Pinus taeda | reverse complement strand
CAAACAAACAAACAAAAAAACCAACCAAATGATGATTTAGGTAAGAAGGGTCTTGCTATGGTCTTCCTAAGCCATGAATAAGGGATCCTTCAATTGAAAAATGCATCCTTAAGTTGTGGAAGCCATTTGTTAGATCCATATTGAGTATTTGTTCTATTTCTTTCCCCATTTACAGTGAAAAAGCAACAATTGATCTTTTTGTTTCCCCACTTACAACGAAAAACTATCAATTCTTTAGTGCTGTCCATGTTCCAGTGGATTTGAGTCCTAATTATCAAACTTCACCATTTAATAATTTACTACATTCACTCTTTCTAAAAGTCACATTCATAAACGAAATAATGATGATAATATGGTCCAACCTCCGAGCTACCTTCTAAGTAGCTCTAGGGTGCTAAGTGCAAGGAGGGCCTTGAGTAACTAGAGTACAGAGCTTCCCCTGATATGTTCACATGGTTTAGGAAATATATAGGTCTCATTTGTGCATTGGAACTCGATTGTATTGACCTCAGAGAAACCATTTGTGTGCATTGAAACTCGATTGTATTGACCTCAGAGAAACCATTTGCTCTGAAATTCCTGGTATTTTGAGATTGTGATATTTTGACATTAAAATATCTCAATGTATATCTAAATGTGATAGTAAGATTTTTCAAATCAACCCTTTCAATGTTGAAGTGTTTAACCTAAGCTTGTATTAAAAGGACATGAATATTTATGCAATGTCATTAGAAAACATATAATATAATATTGACAATAAAAGATCATAAAATAATGTGTTGTTTTGTGTCTAAATCTTGGTCTCAGGTCTGCCAACACTATGCAGTCTTACGGATCACATCCTCAAGTATGACTAGAGTGCTATCTATCTTGGATCTGTTAAAGCACTCACCATTGATTCAGCAACAAGCTACTCGGAGGGCAACATTTCAGAGCAGTCACTTCCCACTTGATTAGCAAGAGAACAGAGCTTCCCCGGATAGGTTCACATGGTTCAGGGAATAATCTGTGCAATGGAACTCGATTTTATTAATCATCGAACCGTTCTCACACATAGTTTTAAGAGGATCTACACTTTGCAATGGAACAATTTGACAAGTTTTCACATAATCTCCTCAAACACAGAAAACGAGTTTGGGAACTCGTTTGTATTGACCTCAGAGAAACCATTTGCTCCGAAATTCCTTCCTCTGTTACTCTGGGATTTTCTGAAGAGCCTCTATCACATTTATATTCTTTTCTTCAACTGTCTCTTCTGCTATGTAAACTGAATAGGAGCTTTCATTAGGAGGAAGATGCCATAGATACTTATAATATGATGTAAAGGGATTGAACAACACAGGAATGCACCCAGCTATAAGAGCATCAAACAGGGATCTCCGAGTAGGGCTATCACCAGGAGGCTGAAGACAAAATTCGGATTGCATGAAGAGCTTCACTGTGTTTTTGGGAATTAGACAAACGTAGGAATTACAGTTCAAAAAACTGTAACTCCCTGGTCTGCCTAAACACTGTTCAATGAGGACAGAACGAATGGATTTTGTATTGTTGCGTCTTGGGAAACCTGCAAAGCTTATTATACGGAGCCTTTGGCTTGTCCTGATCTGCCATTTCCATTGCCAAATATCTTCATCAGAATGAGGATGGAATAAAATACAAGAATCTAAGTATTTAAAGTGGAGTTGAGATTCAACAGTCCCTTGTTAGCACAATAAATGTGAAAGGAATCATACCATCGTGGGTTTTTGGGTTCGTCAAGGATGATCTGAGTTCAACCCACTAGAGCTTTCTCTAGATCGATGGTCGCGTATAGTCTGTTACCTCCTTTTCCAAACCCCACAGTCTCTTCAATGCCTTGAATGAACTGTAACCACAGACACAAACAATAATAAAAAAAAGACCTCTGATTGTTCATGTATCCTCAGTTCAAAACAATTTTTTACGAGAGCTTAGTTGTCTGTAAAGTTCAAAACTTGTACTCAACTCAGATGCATTGTCCCCTCCATAATGGAATGCATCATGGATTCAAATGGCTTCATCCTTGGAGGGATTAGTTGTTTTCCAGAGAATATTATTCAAAGAAATCATAAATGCATCCTCGAAAACCTTAAATATTGAATCTGTGTCACCATAGACCAAAGCAGGCATAATTTTCTGGAATATGGTCTTTCTCATTTCCTTCCTCTGTTCCTCTGGGATTTTCTGAAGAGCCTCTATCACATTTATATTCTTTTCTTCAACTGTCTCTTCTGCTATGTAAACTGAATAGGAGCTCTCATTAACAGGAAGATGCCATAGATACTTATAATATGTTGTAAAGGGATTGAACAACACAGGAATGCACCCAGCTATAAGAGAATCGAACAGGGATCTCCGAGTAGGGCTATCACCAGGAGGCTGAAGGCAGAATTCGGATTGCATGAAGAGCTTCATTGTTTTTTGGGTACTTACCAGGAATAATGTAGGCCATCTATGTTCTCACCAAGACAGATTGAGAGTGGATACTCTATTTTTTGGAGCCTGGTGCCATGTAAATCTTGTTTTGATGTAAACAGAACTGAAATATTTTATTCACTTGTTTGTTTATGCATCTGCTGCTACTGTTTTAAGCAGAGAGCCCACTGCATTGAGCAGTATGTTTGTTTTCTTCATTTCTGTAAATGATATTTCCAGATTCATACCAGGATCATTTATTATTATTTTATGAGATATTATATACTTGCAAATATACAATATATAATTGAGATTGATGCTAAAGGCTTAGCAATCAATAGATTGGTCTTCACATGGTTTTTCTAATGTAATTATAAATACATGGAAACAAATCTTTCAATGTTTTGAAATCTAGTTTTGTGTAGATTACGAAATAATTTCTGTTTTCATTTTAAAGAACCAAAAGATGATTTTAACCAAAAAAAAATAAAAAAATAAAAATAAAAATAAAAAACCAACCAACCAACCAAATGATGATTAGGTAAGAAGGGTCTTGCTATGGTCTTCCTAAGCCATGAATAAGGGATCCTTCAATTGAAAAATGCATCCTTAAGTTGTGGAAGCCATTTGTTAGATCCATATTGAGTATTTGTTCTATTTCTTTCCCCATTTACAGTGAAAAAGCAGCAATTGATCTTTTTGTTTCCCCACTTACAGCGAAAAACTGTCAATTCTTTAGTGTTGTCCATGTTCCAGTGGATTTGAGTCCTAACCATTTCGAGTTTCCCAACAATACAATGTTGTACAACATTGGGCATGTTAGGCAGACCTTGCAGCGAGGTGTGCATGTTAGGCAGACCTTGCAGAGAGGTGGGGAAATCCCTGTGTGTACCTTGCAGTGATTTGACTGGTAAAGTTAATGGAGATATACATACTTTACTCCCCTGATCTGAATCTATGACTTCTTAAAAGCACCCAAACTGTAAATCTATATTTCTCTTACATTTTAGACATATTTACTCATATAAAAAACGTATTACATTCTTTTGTTCTTTCGAATATTAATCCAGAAAAGAATTGAGTATTACCTGAGCTCCAATACCAATCGCTTCTAACTGCAATGAAATTCCCATGGCGAAAGAAAATTCGGAATCAGGATTTGCAAATTTTCTCGCACATTTAGTGTTTTCTATGACATGTTTCAAAACTGTAGCATACACTATATGCTCTGAAAAACATTCCTCTACTGTAGTATCCGAAGGATTTTCATTACTCTGCATTGTCAAATGAAGCATCTTCAAAACAGTGTCAGAATTGTCAATACATGTTGCGCCATGGCTTGAGCAGAACATGTAAGTGCCAACAGGTCTGTACGGGCTTCTCTTTGTGGCCCTGTCTGACCACTTTTGAGAATCAAAAACATAGTTGGAAGTATAGTGCAGGACATTATTGAGAAGAATCCTACAAGCCTCTTGCGTAGAAGAATATGGAACTTTGCCATGCCAATAGGGTAAAATAGCAGTCAAAGGCGCAGAAATTTCCTCAGGCGGTGCAAGGAGCATTCGAGGAACAATGTCATGTTTGGAAACCACATGGCAAAAGTTGCCTCCCCAATTCTCACGGCCAACTGCTTCAACAAGTGTTTCATCTCCAACCAGAGGGCAACCAAATGTAATACAAAAAGGAGAGATTTTCCTTGACCTATTTTCCAGAACCCATAGTGTAGCCAAGGTTGCAACTGCCCCTCCTAAGGAATGACCCACAAATATAATGGGTTTGAGGTTTCTTTGCGTGGAGTCCGCAGAAACCTGTAACTGATCGATCTGGAATACATCGACACAATGTTACTTTTCCTTTTGAATTTCAATATTTTATCTATAATAATTGAAGAAGTAAACCCGCTTGATGTGAAACTAAGTTACTTTTGAGAGTTTTATTTAGATAAATAAATTTACCTTTGCTTGGAAATCAGTTTTCTCCATAATATCCAGGAACAACTTAAGAGCTCCCAGATGGACGCGGGCTGGTTTATCATCGTAACCCTTGAGGCAATCTGGGAAGGCCTGGTTGTTTGTTTGTATATTCCCCGCTCCATCGAGGAAACTTTCTGTTTTAAGAAATGAAGGGAAGGCAACATATGCAACGCCCCCGTGCTCCTTCAGACTAAAATTCTCTGAATTGCTTGCACGACCTGACTCTTCCCAAGCCTTGAACATTATTTCGCATGAAGCAAGGAAAGTTGCAGCCTCCTGACCAACAGTGAACTTGCAACATCATATCTATAAATTAGCACCGTAAGGGCAACCAAGTATGGATCCCTCAAAATTTTGAATTATGTGCTTGAAACTTTGCACATTTTTATGAATCATGAGGTAGGGACGACATGACCAGATTCACCAAGAATAAACAACGCCTTCGATACCTGAGATGAAGATAAAAAATGTGACAATGAAAAAACACTATAGAAGATTACATATACAAATTGGGCTTCTAAACAGGATAACTGAGGTGTCTATTACACTGAAACCATTTAGCTTGCCAAATAATGCAGAACAAAAACCATGCCATTACTGGATAGGATTAACTCCCATTTAGCTTGCCAAATACTGCAAAACAAGAACCATGCCATTACTGGATAGGATTAACTCTCATTACTAATGTCACAGATGTCGTCCCCTGCCTACACCACAGGAAGACTAATACCCATACTGTTTAAGGGGGAAAGCCTCCTAACGCTTATCTGGGAAATGATGGACCTAGAGCCTGCAATAGATGGATGGGTAATTTACAATGAAAAAACACAATATAAGATTACATATACAAACTGGGCTTCTAAACCGGAAAACTGAGGTGTCTATCACACTGAAACCACTTAGATTGCCAAAAACTGCAGATCAACAACCATATTATTGCATCTGCCATTACTGAACAGGATCAAACTTCCATGACTAATATCACAGCTGTCCTCCCCTACCTACACCCCAAGAAAATTAATACCCATACTGTTCAAGGGGGAAAGCCTCCTAAAGCTTAGTTGGAAAATGATGGACCTAAATGAAAAATTTAAAATATATAATAGAGTACATTTTTTACAGCTGCAATTTCGTGAATTCTAAATAAGTTTGTCAGTTCATTTGCAGTTATTAAACGCTTTGCAATAAATTTTGTCGGGAAATCTGTAGTGATTACAAACTTTGCAATAAATAAACTTTTAAGTATTTGGCTCTGAAACAAAAAATTAAATAGTAAGTAGTTTATCTCAGAAAATTAAACAATAAGCAGTTTATCTCAATATTACCTGCTAAAAGTAGTAGGTTACCTTTGGACAATGTCACATGATAAGCAGAACTAACCAACAAAGTGTGTTTTTTGGCATCCCTGGTATTGACAACATTAACAATAAGAATGGAGAAGATTGTTGCCATACTCGTACACTAAACTAAGGCATTCTCCATGCTTTCTCACAAGAAGAACGCATCTCTCTCCAATATCAATTTCAAATTTAATAAACTCCCCCTCTCCTCTCAAACAACTGCTTTCGAAGATAAACCATTCATGGAGTCCATGTTGTTTCTAATTCACAGTTGTTTCTAATTCACAGTTTGTTACAAACTATTATACTTAAATTGAAATTGAGTTTCCTTTTGGAGATATTTACATAATTGATGGTTTGCACAGTGCAACGTTTAAGATCTTTACTGAAATTATCAAAACATTTTAAATTCCATTACAGGCTCCTTTGAGTACGCAGGCTTCTTTGAGCTCACTTCAGTTCTAGTGAGGTAGGTTTCTCTAAGATGAAAGTTTTCATTTTTTGGAAGTCCCTTGCACAGTTATTACAATTGATCTCGACAAAAGGCCACTGGTTTCCACGTTGCCTGTAGCAGGGGATCCAGTCCCGACTTATTTCCAGGACACCATTCATGAGAGGGCTTACTCTGGCTATTGAACTGTAAAGGATGCAAGGGAAATCTCGACAAAAGGCCACTGGTTTCCACGTTGCCTGTAGCAGGGGATCCAGTCCCGACTTATTTCCAAGACACCATTCATGAGAGGGCTTACTCTGGCTATTGAACTGTAAAGGATGCAAGGGAAACTCGAACTGGTTAGGATGTTTTTTCAATTGGTGGTGCAGCCATGAATCCATACTCCCTTTCTTGGCCATTTGCCAGTAGATTCAATTCCTCCAATCATGGTACCCCAACCTCCCATTAATGTCAATCAACCTGACAGCGAAAATTAGGAGAATTGGCTATTAGCCCTCTGTCAACGCCCCTACTCTGTCAACGACTATTGACTGACTGACACTAGCTTAAAAGCATGGAAGAGAGCACCCTACATATCAATAAAAACATCAATATACTGGGTGCAACATATATTAATATAAGCACCGAAGTTTCACATGTCCATTTCACAAAACCACTCTGCATCCACCATAATTGAATGACAGCGTACCTTTCTTGGTAACAAACAAATTCCATCGTAGAACTCAACAGCTTTACAACTAAGATCTTGATACACCCCTACAATAGAGCTTGGAATACATTTAAAGAGTTTGGAACAAACAAGCGGATTCGAATGCTCCACTCTATAGTTGAAATGAACTTTAAGGATTTCACATTAAATCTTCTCGGTTACAGTCTACAGGGATGGTATAACGCATAGTTACGGCTCCAAAATGTGTGAAGCAGACAGTATAAATAGTGATACAATAGCACAAGGCTGCGCTGGCTACGCGGCCCTCAGGCATGAAGAAAGGCCCTCAAGCAGGAAGAAAGGCACGAAACCAAGAAGAAAGACAGGTTTCGTCACTGCGAAGACGTTTCGGTTCAGTCACTGAATAGTCTCATCGACAGAGGCCTGGCCTTTCATGGCCCATTGCCAGATCTTTTCTCACTGAAGAGTCCCATCTGCAGAGGCCTGGCGTTTCATGGCCCATTGCCAGATCCTTTCTCTCTGTCTTCTAGCGGTGGAAAAAATAACATTTTTTTTATTGGAAAAAATAACATTTTTTATAAAAAAAAATAGATTAAATCAACGACAGAAAACAGTCCAATCATCTAACACACAAAATCAATGGCTCAGGATCGCACACGTCACATTTTAGGGATGTCTTTCTCAGAGGGAACGCCTTACGGCGTAAATATATTAAACTAATGCTATTTTTTTAAATTACTAGCTACAAAATCTTTGACTCTGTAGCTACTAATAAAAACAATAAAACAAATCAAAATATATTTGTAGCAAAAAAGATATCATATCTTAAAGAAAATTAAATAAACTTCTATTACTTGGCATGAGTTAAATTGTGTAAGTATGTGGTAATTATTACATTAATGGAAAAATATTCAACTATCACTTTCTTTTCACTTAGCTGAAGCTTTTCTTTTAATTTTGTGACTTCTGTGTTATGTTGCTCAATGATAAATTGGTTTTACAATTTTCATCCATTGGTTTTTCAATTGTAATTCCTTGATTTTATTCTAGAAATTTGGTACTACATCACTATATTTATCCATCCAAAACCATGTTTTTCAAACACCTATGATAATTTTGCTCACTTTGATAATTTTGTTCACTTTGACTATAAGCCTTAAACCTAGTTCCAACATCATCGGATTGGCCAAATACATTGTTGCACCTAAAATCCTAATTAGATTTAGAATTAGGGTTTCTAATTCTAAACTTGGGTTATATCTATTTGAACAAGAACAGTAAAATCCAAACCCATTTTTGATTTTTTCTAGTAGCATGATATAATATTCATGTTAATTGTTTGCTTTTAATTTGATGTTGTTTGGTCAAATTTTCCTCATGTCTAATTTTTACATTTGTAGGGTTATGTTGGACACGATGCATCGACACATTTTCCTCATAATCACAATTTCCAGGTAGTATAGGGTCGAAAATTGTCCCCAAATGACCAATTTTAAACTTATTGCTGTGTTACAAGTGATGTAGGTACAGTCTAACTCTAAAATCTCGTTGTCTATGGAAGGAATTTTTAGATTAGACAGTTTACTAGGATTTTTATGCATATTTCTTAAATGAATTGATGAAGCCTAAGTTTCATAAATATCCACGGGGTATCATTGACCTATGAAGGAATTCCCTCCTTGTACTTAGCTAAAATTTTGTTAAACTCATTTCTATGGGGCAAAGCCTCCCATGAGTCTCCTAGTTGTGAAAGTCAAAATTCCACAAGGATTTGAATAAGGGTATTATGGAATGAGCTCTTATCACAGTTATTAAAACTTTTTTGCTAATATTTTTCGTTCTTTGTAACACTCTTAAATAAGCAGTAAGGTAGAATAAGTTGATAACCAAGAAATGACATCAGGAAAAAAAAACTAAGCTATTAATAAAATAATGCCATGTAGACATTTTTAATATATCATTTTTATTATTTTTCTTATTTTTCTTTTTAAATTTAAATTACCCAAATAAATGTCACTTCTATGAAAATAATACCTTATATAATTATTATTATAGTCAGACGTCATACAAATAACTATAATAAACATAAACATAGGTGTTATTATTCTTTTAGCAACAAAACATATAGAAATTATGAATTGTTCAATAGTATACAAAATAATTCTTTATAAGCATTTAAACTATCAAAACACATTCATGAAGAAGCTGATGAGCCCCATAAATGGGTAATTATATGGGCTCATTTTGCCTCCTAACTTAACTTAATACACCATTCTCATTAGTTTATTGCATTGTTTTATTATATTTATCCTAATAGAGTGAGTTGGGTTGGTCATTATGCCATGGAGTCTAATGTGTGCTTAATGCAGATTTTTAGTCAATTTTGGAGATAAAGTCAAAGATTTAATGGAAATTTGGCAACAAATATTGAAATAAGACAAGGGAGAGGATTTATAGGATGGTTTCCCCCTCATTTATAACTCCCTACTTCGAATTCTCCTTCAGGAATCTCGGAGCACAAGCAGCCACATCAATGCACCAAAGAGGTAGCCGAGCAAGTAGAGGATAACTTCCGTCTATCTGAAGTTTTGGAGCCAAGCCTCCTTGATTTTAAGGAAGTTGTTACAAGCTTCAATTGTATAAGTATAGAGGCCTAGGGCCTCATTAGGTTGCTGGATGTTAGTTAAATTTTCACACTTTGTTGCAGCTTTTGCTCAGCTCATTTCGAGCTTACTTTTGTGGACAATTTTATGTAATGTGACTATTATTTTGATAATGAAGATGAAATATTTTATGAGCGAGCACTCAGTTACCTTAGTGGGCTGAAGCCCTTGGGTTAGGGCCCAAACCAAGCTACCTAGCACCTCTTGTTTTGTATTTATATGTTTTGTTGCAATTTATGAATTAGTTGCAGTTAGATAGATTTCTTCCTTGGTTAGACTAGGTTGCTTTTGGTGATTTACAAAGTTGTTTCTATTTCAGTTTTTTGTAGTAGGTTAAACAGTGATAAGAAAATGATACCAAAAAGGCCATCAATAGAGCCTTGGCCTCCTTTCCTCCCTTTGCAACCATGAACTAAGGCTAAGACCCTCTTGCTGCCACAAAAACACAGTTTTCCCTTCTCCATGCAATTTCTAGTGTTGTAGTCTGATTTAAAGGTTAATGCTTTGCTTCAGATCCATTTTTCCATTCTCATTTCTATTTTTACAATAAATCTCTTAGCATTTTATTTTCCTAGATCATAATTTAGGTTAACATGAGATACAATTCTGTTTTTTTTTGTGTAGGTAGTTTCTTTGCTTGCTCAGTTTCAGTGTTTGATTTGCATCTCTCTTGCAGTACATCTCTAATCATAATAAGTAAATAAATAAGCCATCACCATCTCTCTTTTCTACATGTTCCACAGGTCATTGACAGCCCCTCATAAATCTGCCCTAATTTTCTTCACTTTTCTCATAAACTTTCTTCTCATCCCTTGAACAAATCCAACCATCATTCTCTTCCCTAATCCTCCTTGACGAACCTAAGACATCTTAACACATCATTCTAGCCTTCAGCTACCCTTTCCAGCCATTTTTCCACCTTTAAAACCTCTAAAACAACCCTCGGCATCCTCCTATAGATCCTCGTGTAGACCTCCCGTAAATCGCATGCAGCCTCCTGTAGAATTTCTCGTAGGTGTTTTCTTGAAGTCTGATTGTAGGGAAAGCCTCCAGAAGGTTATCAGAGGCCTCCTAGAACCCCTCCACACCTTCCTACACCTCTGTAAATCCTAAAATCACCCTCCATCACCACCTAGTCACTGCCACATTCAAAAGCAAATAAATTACATGCACGACAATTTCACATAAAATACATAAAAGCCCAAAAAGATGTTTGTTCTCATTTCCTTCTAGAAATAGCTTGCATAGATGTTTTTTACTTTCTAAGTATGTAATGGCATTTATTTTATTGTTTTTCATCTCTCTTTCTGCAAAAGTACGGTTAGTTGGTTAATTAGGGTTTACTAGGTTTCCTTTACATTTCAGTTTTATTTCTCTTTTTGCAAGTAGAGTAACCTCTGTAGAGTAAGCATTTCTTTCTTTCATCACATATAAATCTTTTTCTGGAATTCATAGAAGTTGGCTTGAGCTCCTAGTGATCTTGCGCCACCTGACCAAGTGATAGCCTATAGTAAGAACTATAACTTGTGCATACAACACCGTCACTTCCAAGTTTGTTACGAACTACCGGGTTGATAAAAGTAAAGTAGGAGGCCCGAGGAGTTGCAGCATTATTGTTGTAATACACGTTCTCACTGGAAGCATACCAAGTATTCATGTATATTTAAATTATCTATAATAAGTATGAACAATGGTATATTTATAATAAGAGAAATAAGTTATACAAATATATTTTTTGACATAAGAGAAAAATACATACCTGTTTGAAAAGAATTTTGTATCCATATATAATCATTCTAATGTTAAAATAGAAAATTGCATTCAAATTACCCTCTGGATAGCTCACGTGATGTAGATAATGATTGCATTTCATTCCTCTTTTAGAGAGGACCAAAATTGACCTAAATATTACTCAAATCAAATAAGGGAAATTGTACTTATGAATAAAAGCCCACATGTCCACATTTGACAAGGTCAGCTCTAAAGAAAAGTTGATTCCCTCAGAAGGCTATACATACAAGTGACCTCTATTTCATTTTGACACTATCATGAGACATTATTCTATCTTGTTTTTGGCTTGCAAAGGTCTGAGCCTCATCCACAGAGGAACATGTTCGCTCTGAGGTGAAATTGTAGGGTCTCAAGCTCCAACCTCAGTTTTAGGTTTTTTCCCCACAGTTGTAGGAATAACACGGGATGAAGTTGACTATAGCCACTCACACAAAATCTCATTCATGTGACTAGAGAATATTTCCAGTCACATGGACAATTCGCCATCTAAGGGACTCGTAGTTAGGGTTTCAAAATTGTCATTACTCACATCCCTCAGACTAGATACGACCATAGTCACTTGCTACTAGGCTCATCCATGTGACCAAAGCATACTAGTCACATGCACACTCATCCTATGTGTGACCGAAATATAGGGTTTTTGATTCTCTGTTTCATAATGTAGTAACTCACTTATAGGCTCTAGAGAATGACTTGAAGGTTCCCAGTCACATACATGACTCCTCCTCCATTTGATTGGGACTTAAATGATGGAATATATGTTGTCCAAATATTTCTCTTAGTGACCACAGGGTTTGGAAGTTGACAATATACAATGAGATTTCATTATAGACTTTAGAATCATTCTTTTTTTAGTATAAGATATCTTGGGTTCATTTTTGGATGTTGTAGTTGTTTTCGCTCGTTAGTTGCATAGATGAAGATATGGATTATTGTACTCTCTTTCACTAAATCATTTTATTACAATCTAAGAAGATGAAGAATTTGAAAGGGTTTTCCCCGTAGTGGGTATTGCCCTGGTATCCAACCAATCGTGATGTCTCTATGTGTGAATGATTTTCTTTTATTGTTCCTTTATTTTTTGTTGCATTGTTGATGATGATATTGTTCTTTCTATATAGTTTCATATGCTTCTGAACAATGATGTAAATCTGAATAATGTTATGATATTATGGGGTGAAATTATAGTGCTGATAAACAAATTCAATTATCAAAGCAAAGAACAATATAGCCCTATGAAAAATTAACATGGTACCAGAGGTGGGATGAAGAAAATTCATGTATATCGCCCCTATGATGATGCCATTGATGGATGCAAGAAGAGGATGGTGGATACCTAAAAGAATTATAGGGTTTGAATAAAACCTTAGGAAATTTGTGTACTAGGGTTTGATGGGTATCATGAGGTTAGGGTCCGAGAAAATGTGTGGTTTATGGAAAATATTTGAGATATGAAACCTAGCATGGTCAATGTGAACATTCTCATGAAGTTGTGACATATTTGATGAAGCCCTAAATGGGGTAGTCTCTTGTAGGCCTCGTTGTTGATAAAGTTGATTGAAATATTGAAGAAAACTCCATCATATGGAATATAAACAGTGATGGCTCTTGAAGATTGCTTCAATAACGAGAGGATAACCTCACATTGAAGATGAGTTATTTCCAATTTATGATTCTTCTCTATATCCTTAATTTTTTCAGTCTTATTGATCTTATTATTGTTTTGATCATTGCTTATACTTCATGCATGTATATTTGATAATTTGGATTATTCTAACTCCTTGATGATATAGGATGAGTGGATCCTTCTTGAGGATCATTTGAGATGTAGGAAAAATGACTAGTAACAAAAAAGGTAAAGAGGTTCCTAATGAAAAGATGACAAAGTGCTACAAGATGCCTATGTCAAATAAAATGGTGCATAGGTATTGGAATACTACAAGTTATAGATGGCATATTGTTTCAATATTATTTTTTAGCTGTAATATTGGATGGCAAGGTAAACCCTAAGCTATGATGAGAATATCTACTTCCCAAATAGTTGATGTATACATATGAAAGTGATTTGGATTCATGGTTCTTGAACAAGTATATTACATAATGATTTTCTTGATTTTATGAAGCTACTTGGAAATATTGATTTCTAATATATTGGTATACTGTACGTTTAGCTAACATGATTAAGGAGGATCTAATGAGATCAGTTGCATAGGTTCATTGTCAATGTTCAGTGTCATCTTCAACATTCATTTCATTGTCATCAGCTTTGACAATGTTGTTTATGGTTGATCAAGTGATGGCAATGGTTTTTCATGGTGTTCAATTGATATGGTTTTGTCCTTTGCTATCGGCATGTGATTGTCATCAATTTCACCAAGATTTGGTCGACAATATGTGCTTGTCGTTCACCTCGCAGGATTTGGGTTGCCGACATGAGGTTGTCATCCACTTTGCAAGATTTGGTGTCAACATGGGTTTTGTCATCCACTCATAGGTTTTGATGTCGATAGGTTTGTCATCATGTGACAAATGTTTCTAATGTTTCCTTGTGAAATTAGGTTGTAAATGGGTATTTTAAAAACCTAATGTAAAACCCTAAACCTAAAACCTAATGCAAAACATTCAAAATGCATTAGAAAACCATAAAACCCATGCTAAGACCTAAAATCCTAACCTAATCCTAATTCTACAACATTACCTAAGTTATAAACATCATTGGACATATTACATTACATTCTAATGTATTAAAACAATTCGAAACAATGCACAAACCTATATATTAACGCTCGGCCAATACAAATAGTACAAAAACAAACCAACTGTCCCTAAAACCGCAAGCCTCTAACTACGTCGGAGAAGAGCATGGTCATGAGACATGTGAACAACTATGCAGTTAACCACAACGGGGACAACAGTCAGGTGGAGACCGTTGTCGAATAAGCCATCAGGCTTGGAAATTGCAGGCATGTGAACATGTTAGAAGTTTATTGGGCAAAGTTGGCATGTAACCGTAGCGGATAGTTAACCTTAACTATGAACATGTGAGTGATGTGTTGACAATTGTAGAGGTTACGGTTAGCTGTCGGTTTGGAAACCACGCCAGGAATGTTAACATGTGATCAACACCTGAAATAGTTACGTAACTGTCGCAGTTCATTGCCGGCCACTACCGAAACCATCAGACAATTATCACATGCTGCAGAAATATCGCACCGATAAAGGGAACCGCTAGAAACTAACCTGCAAGGTTGTGGTTTATGCTTAGACCACCGAGTTACATGTATAAGTTTCATTCTCCGTGTAGTTAACCTAAATACCAATGGGATTTTTATAACCAACGTGTATTTTGCTTTTTTGTTATGTTTTGTTTTCTAAATTAATTCAACCACGATGTAACCTCTTCATTAGGTGTCACAAGATGACCAGGCCTAGGCCAATGAACAACTAAATGTAGAACATTCATGCCTAATTTTGTATCAGGAGTTCGAGTGAACCTTAGAACTTATAAAATCATCCTTATGCTCATGTAAAGAAAAGGAGAGTGGTTTTGGATTTTGAATGTAGGTTCTATAGGTCATAGTCATTTTTGTTTTTAGTGTAACAGGAGCATCCAGAGTTAGAATTGGGAACCATGATAGGTGTTGGAAAGCTAGTTCAGAGAGCTATCCTTTGACAATGACCTGAATTTCCTTCATGCACATTTATTTTGGTCAAATATTTGTGCAATTGAACTCTTTTATTTCAATCCTGAGAAAGGAGTCGCCCATCTTGAAAGCGGACCCGGAGATGTAGTCCATCAGGAACGAACTCCGTAATCAATTTTTATGTCTAGTATCATTGTGTATTTTTTGTTTTAATTTCTATTTTGCATCATACTGATGTTTTATTGACTATCCTAATGTTCTTCTTCTCAAGTAGTTCTCTTAGTTTCCGCACTTGCAATTAATATTTAGTTAATTAATGGCTAATCAATTTTACATCAGTTTTAACTTATGGCCATTTCAAATCATATAATTTGGTACCAGAGCAGGTCTAGTGTGTAGAATTTTCCATTGAAAGTTAACTAGGTCAAAGTCGCAACATGGAGAAGGAATCCTTAAGAATATTGATCAAGAGATTGGAAAGCAACGAGTCATTCATAAGTCAACTATGAGAGGATCTGATGTAGGTGAAAATACTGAAACTAAGATGAGTGATGAATAGTTTCAGCAAGCATTATTGACTATGCAAGAGATGTTGGGAGAATTGTATGAAGACAAGAAGGCCAGAGATGCAACATCTTCTTCCAAGACGTCGAAGAAGGACAAAGGTAAAGGCAAGGCTCATAAACCTTCTTCACCTCCATCATCTCCATCATCATCATCTTCTTCTTATTCCAGTGCAGAATCTGAAACAGAAAGGAAACCCAAGAAAACATCTCTTTTCAAACTTGATGTAAAATTTGAGTTACCTATTTATGATGGAGAAATAAATCTTGAAAGGCTAGATAACTTAATTAAGCAGTTAGAAGTGTATTGTCGTATTCATAACATTTCTGATGATAAAACAAAAATTCAGTTAGCTACACTTAGAATGCGAGGAACAACTTTAATCTAGTGGGAAATTAAAACTCAAATAGATGTAAAGCGTAAAGGAAAATTCATCTCTTCATGGTCTAAGATATTAAAATATCTTAGGAAACAATTCTATCCTTTAGGATACATGTAGGAAGTTGTTATTGATTGGAAACATCTGAGGCAAGTTAAAGGGAAGAGTGTTCAGGAGTTTACTCAAGAGTTCAGAAAGGAAGCATTGGTTCTTGGTATTTCATTAGATACACGTGAAACTTTGTTAAAATACATCGACAATTTACATTCATATTTGTAGCATACATTATTGATGTTTAATACTGATGATTTTGATGAAGCATGTGTTCAAGCCATACATATAGAATCAGGTAGCAGACCATTCATGTTTTCATCACAATCATCAAAAGAGTTGGAAATAAAATAATCCAATGACAGTAAGGGGAGAAATAATTCGAAGAGAAATAAATCAGTGATAGCTTAGAAGGAAAGACTTACTTGTTCTCATTGCCAAAGAATCGATCATGATGAATCTAAGTGTTGGAAACTTCACCTAGAACTTAAGCCCAAATATTTCCTGAAGGAGAAGGATGAAAAGAAGGCAATTGTAGCAGTCGAACAAGATCTAGTTTCATATTCAAGTGATGAAAGGAGGATAATTCTATGGTTACGAAAGGTAAAACGTCTGACACTGGTTCAAGTTTGAATACTATTGCATCTCATCAAACATAAATCCTTCAAATGAGGATAAAATATTTGAATTGTTTAACATAAGGATAACTTCTAAGAACACAAAGATAGATACAATGTTTGACAGTGGATCACAGGTGAATTTAATCTCTGAATATTTAGATAAAATTTTGGGTTTGGAAACACAGAATCATCGAAGACCTTAACCATTAGGAAGGCTAAATAAATCAACTCAGATAAAATTCACCAAACAGTGTTGATTAAGATTTTCCATTACAGCTAATTACATTGATCAAGTGGAATTAGATGTGGTTCTAGTAGACATATGCGGAGTTGTCTTAGGAAGTCCTTATCTTTATGATCATGATGCAGTATTTTATAGAAGAGAACATAAATATCACCTTAAGAAAGATGGCATTGATTTTATTGTCAGGGCATATCAAAGTAAAAATCATTTCAATATTAATGCTAATCAAATGAAGCGATTAATAAGTTCAAATAAGAGATTTGTAATCATGTGTGTAAAGGAACAACAAAAGAAACAACATGATGTTTTTTTAGGTTATGAGACTTAGCTTAAAGATCGTTTTATCAAAGAGATAGAAACTATTCCAGTTCTATGTAAAACAAAACATCTTACTCATAAGCAGAGAATACATCATCAATTAGATTTCGTGCCTAAAGTTCCTCTCCCTAATGTCAAAATGAATCAATTCAATCCAAGTTTGGACATTAATACTTACAGGGATACAGGTCAATATTGGGGAAATTCTGTGTTACATTTCTTTTGTATTGTGTCACCATTTCATGTTTCAAACAGTTTCAAAACCTCTTTTCAAGTGGAGAGGAAACCTATTTGTTTTCATATCAAAGCCTTTTCTAAAGCAGTGTTAAAGTATCTAAGGGAAACTTATGCATCATAGGAAAGTGCTAATCAATGGTAACAACATTTAAAGAATGACGAAAAAGTGATTCAAACAAATCAACAGCTAATTCAATACTTTCAAAGAAAAACTAAGTTGCAGCAATTTTCACCTTACAGTTTGATGGGTTTATGGAAACAAGTTCACTTAGTAATGAGGAAGAAGGAAAGTATGTCAAGTCAGGTAGCTATTTTGATGTGACAGTGACCTAAATATCCTACGTGCACATTTAGTTTGGTCAAATCTTAGTGTAATAGACCTATTCTATTTCAATCCTTATGAAGCAGTCGACCATCTTGAAAGCGGACCCAGAGATGTAGTCCAGCAAGGAAGAACTCCGTAATGAGTTTCTATGTCTACATGATTGTGCATTTATTGTTTTCATTTCTATTTTGCATTGTACTTATGTTTTATTAATTGTCATAAAGTTCTTCTTCTCAAGTAGTTCTCTCAGTTTCTACACTTTCAGTTAATATTCAATTCATTAATGGCTAATCAATTCTACATCAGTTTTAACTTATGATCATTTAAAATCATATAATTTGGTGTTAGAGCAGGTTGCGTTTGTATAATTTTCCATTGAGTTAACGAGGTCAAAGTCGCAATGTGGAGAAGGAATCTTTGAGAACATTGATCTAGAGATTGGAAACTAACAAGTTGTTCACAAGTCAACCATGACAGGACCTGATGCAGGTGAAAATACTGAAACTAAGATGAGTGATGAACAGTTTCAGTAAACATTCTTGAGTATGCAATAGATGTTGGGAGAATTGTTCGAAGGCAAGAAGGCAAGAGATGCAGCATCTTCTTACAAGATGTCGAAGAAGGACAAAGGTAAAGGCAAGGCTGATAAACCTCCTTCACCTCCATCATCTCCAACATCATCTTCTTCTTCTTCTTCTAGTGCACAATCTGAAATAGAAAAGAAACCAAAGAAAACATCTCTTTTGAAACTTGATGTAAAATTTGAGTTACCTATTTATGATGGAAAAATGAATCCTAAAAAGCTAGATAACACGATTAAGCAGTTACAATTGTATTTTTCTATTCAGAACATTTCTGATGATAAAATGAAAATTTAGCTAGCTACACTTAGAATGGGGGGAACAACTTTAATCTGGTGGGAAAGTAAAACTCAGGTAAATGTAAAGCATAAAGGAAAAGTCATCTCTTCATGGTCTAAGTTTTAAAAATCTCTTAGGAAATGATTCTATCCTTTATGATACATGCATCAAGTTGTTATTGATTAGAAACATCTGAGGCAAGGTAAAGGGAAGTGTGTTAAGGAGTTTTCTCAAGAGTTCAGAAAGGAAGCATTGGTGCTTGGTATTTCATTGGATACATGTGAAACCTTGTTAAAATACATCGGTAGTTTACATTCATATTTGCAACATACATTATTGATGTTTAATCCTAATAATTTTGATGAAGTGTGTGTTCATGTCACATATAGAATCAGGTGGCAGACCATTCAAGTTCTCATTGCAATCATCCAAAGAGTTGGAAATCAAATATATCAATGACAATAAAGGGAAGAATAATTCAAAGAGAAATAAATCAACGATAGCTCAGAAGGAAAGACCTACTTGTTCTCATTGCCAGAGAATCATTCGTGATGAATGTATGCGTTGGAAACTTCATCTAAAACTTAAGCCAAAAACTTTCCTTAAGGAGAAGGATGAAAAGAAGGCAAATGCAATAGTCCAACAAGATCTAGTTTCGTATTTAAGGGATGAAAGGAGGGTAATTTCTATGGTTATGAAAGGTAAAACTTCTAACACTAGTTCAAGTTCAAATATTATTACATCTCATCAAACATAAGTCCTTCAAATGAGGATAAAAGAGTTGAATTGTTTAACATAAGGATAACTTCTAGGCACACAAAGATAGATACAATGTTTGACAGTGGATCACACGTGAATTTAATCTCAGAATATTCAGTTAAAATTTTGGGTTTTGAAGCAAGGAATCATCCAAGACCTTACCCATTAGGATGGCTAAATAAATCAACTTAGATAAAAGTCACCAAAGAGTGTCGATTATGATTTTCCATTACAACTAATTACATTGATGAAGTGGAATTAGATGTGGTTCTAGTAGACATATGTTGAGTTCTATTAGGAATTCCTTATCTTTATGATCATGATGCAGTATTTTACAGAAGAGATCATAAATATCACCTTAAGAAAGATGGAGTTGAATTTATTGTCAGGGCACATCAAAGTAAAAAACATTTGAATATTAGTGCTAACCAAATGAAGCGATTAATAAGTTCAAATAGGAGATTTGTAATCTTGAGTGTAAAGGAACAACATAAGAAACAACATGATGTTTGTTCAGGTTATGAGACTTAGCTTAAAGGTAGTTTTATAAAAGAGATAGAATATATTCTAGTTCTATGTAAAACCAAACATCTTACTCATAAGCAAAGAATACAACATTAATTACAGTTTGTGCCTAAAGTTCCTCTTCCTAATGTTAGAATGAATCAATTCAGTCCAAGTTTGGACATTAATAGTTACAGGGATACAGGTCAGTATTTGAGAAAGTTGGTCTTACATTTCTCTTGTATTGTGTCACCATTTCATGTTTCAAGAAGTTTCGAAACCTATTTTCAATTGGAGAGGAAAACTATTTGTTTTCATATCAAAGCCTTTTCTAATGCAATGTCAAAGTATCTAAGGGAAATTGATGCATCATAGGAAAGTACTAATCAATGGGAATGTCATTTAATGAATGGATAAAAAGTGATTCAAACAAATCAATAGCTAATTCAACACTTTCAAAGACAAAGTAAGTTGCAGAAATTTTCACCTTATAGTTTGATGGGTTTATGGCAACAAGTTGACTTAGTAATCAGGAAGAAGGAAAGTATGTCAAGTCAGGTAGCTGGTTTGATGTAAAAAAAATCATTGATTGTGTCTGTTATTCCGCAAAATAGATTATTAATACATGCCAATGGTGTTCAACATCATCCTGTAGAGACTATTTTCAAAGATGATTATGAATCGCTAACTCATGGTATTTTGTGGAAAGAAATCAATTTCCATGTTCATAATAGGTTGTTTGACCATTGTCACAAGTTATTCATACTGCAGATGGATGGAACAGGACACTGACTCAAAAATCTCCATGGTCGGGTTAATCACTTGTAGATGATTGATCGAATGTATTGGTACATCATCAGGGCAAGGTGGAAAGTGAGAGAGCTCTACCCTCATCGACTATTTGTTTAGTCAAACTTTTATGGTCCAAAAGATTTCAAGTGGAGAGGGTTGATCCAGGAGGATCTCATCAGATTAATTGCACAGATTCATCGTCAGTGTTCAATGTCGTCGTCAGCATTCAGTTTAGTGTTATCAACTTTGACAATGTTGTTTATGGTTGATCAGGTGATGGCAATGGATTTTCATGGTGTTCAGATGATATGGTTTTGTACCTCGTTGTTGACATGTGTTTGTCATTAGTTCCACCAAGATTTGGTGGATAACACATGTTTGTCATTCGCCTCACAGGATTTGGGTTCTCGACGTGAGGTTGTCATCCACTTTGTAGGATTTGGTGTCAACATGGGTTTTGTTTTCCACTCATAGGTTTTGATGTTTAAAGGTTTGTTGTCATCTGCCAAATGTTGCTAATGTCGCATTGTGACATTAGGTCATAAATGGGTATTTTAAAAACCTAATATAAAACCCTAAAATTGGAACCTAATGCGAAACATTCAAAATGCATTAGAAAACCATAAAACCCATGCTAAGACCTAAAATGCTAACCTAATCCTAAGTCTACACCATTACCTAAGTCTTAAACACCATTGGACATATTAAATTACATTCTAATGTATCAAAACAATTCAAAGAAATGCATAAACCTATATATTAACCCTTAGCCAATACAAACATTACAAAAACAAACCAAATGTCCCGAAAACCACAAGCCTCTAATTGCATCAGAGAATACCGCAATCATGAGACATGAGAATGAGTTTACAGTTAATCACATTGGGGATAGAAGTCAGGCTGAGACCGTTGCGGAATAAGTCATCGGGCTTGGAAACCGCGGGCATGTGAACATGTTAGCAGTTCACCGGGAAGAGTTAGAACGTAACCATATCAGAGAGCTAACCTTAACTATGAACATGTGAGTGATGTGTTGACAACGTCGAAGCTTACAGTTAAGCATCAAATTTGGAACCACACATGGAATGTTAACATGTGAGTATCAATCGGAATAGTCAGGTAATTGTTGCAGTTCACCGCCATCCACTACCGGAACCATCAAGCAATTTTCATATGTTGCGGAAAGACCACGCTAGTAGTAGGAACTGCCAACAACTAATCTGTAAGGTGGCGATTTATGGTTAGGCCACCCAGTCACATGTATCAGTTCCATTCTCCATGCAGTTAACTTGATCGTCGACATTTTTTTTATAAGCAAAGTGTATTTTACGTTTTTGTTATGGTTTTTGTTCTAAATTAATTCAACCACCATGTAACCTCTTCATTACGCGTCACAAGGTGATCAAGCCAAGGTCAATGAACAATTCAATGCATCACATTCAATCCTAATTTGGTATCAAGAGTTTGGGAGACTTTATCCATAAGATCATTACTCCTATTACCTTTGGAATTACATGAATATTATTTAGTTTTGAAGTATTATTTATGTGCGTGAATAGACAAATATTTGACATTATTGATATGAAACAAAGTTATGATCTAAGAAGAGAGATTTTTCCTCTACCCTAAGACTCAGTCACACAGAATCAAGCTTATAGATGTGAGTTTTCCTCTCATCCACAAAGAATAAATCTTACATATATGATTATGCCTCTCAGCTGCATGAAATAAAGGTCAAAGGTGTGACTGTAGTCTCTAAACCGCTTGCATGGAAGGCCAATGGATGTGACTATGCCTGCAGGTCATAAGAATAAGTTTTTTTGCATTAAATCAGAATTATACCTGAAAGATGTTCGTCCTATAGATGTGGAGAAAACAACAAAAAAATTTTATGAGCAGGGAAGTTTGAATGTTTACTATAATATCTGTAGAGTGAAATTATTTTTGGAAGTGACCAGGATATGCATATAGATGTGTCAGTATAATTGAAGTTTTTGCTGCAAGGGTTTGACGTGATTTGGTTGATTGATATAGATGAGAAGTGTTTATATTTTTTACATGATATCTCATAATGAATTATAACTTTCAATAGATTTTGAGATATGTTTTGGACTATAAATCTCTCTATGATAAAAAAATCTAGATTCGTCTTGATGATTAACGATTCTATTTGATGACTGATGATTTTCCTTGATGACAATGCTACATGGGCATCGTGAATTTTAGTGACTCATATTGATATTCAATAATGGTTTTGAATTGGCCTCCTCATTCTTAGCACATTGGTTGAAGTATAAATAGTTGTGATTTAGTACGAAGATATCTCTCCATGAATGGATGGAACTTGCATGACTGATCCTTGGTGTATACATTTGAATCTAGTGAAAGAAGTGACTTATATTATGATCATAAAGATGAATTGATGAAATTTTGATTGATGAAAAATTATTGGCATGATAATAGATGACGTTGTGACTTGATCAGAGCTCTACCTATCACTTGGTCTAAAGGATTTGATATAAATGATATTGATGGGTTTGATATTAGTGTTGATCCAACAAAATTGATTTATGTAGGGTGTGCATGTTGGTTTGGTAAAGTATTATGTTTGCAGAAAAACTGTATGAAGTAAGCTTCCTAATCCAAATATGTCTCCATTGACAATTATCTGGTAAAGCCAAGAAGATGTGTCGATTAAAACTTATACTTCAAAGTGGTCTAAAGTATGTCGTTGATTTTGGTTTTATATACTAATGGTCTAATCTTGAAAGGTAATGAGCCTCTAATGATCTATGTAATAGGGAAACGACTTATGAAGCTTGAAATAATGAATCATAGAATGATGGATCCATTTATAAAGTTTGGAAAATAAATCTATATTGTGAATCTATTAAAGAATTGTTGGAAAGTGTAAATGAAAATTCTTGGATACTTTGATTGAATTTCGAGAAGTGGTGAAGAGATATTATTCAACCTAACTTGGGAACTAGCACCTTATTGAAGCATTGATGTTCTGTTTGAATACGGATTTGTATATATATCATGGGAATAGAACTTGAGTAATTCATGATTGAGCTGCTTCATATACATTGAGTTTCTGTCGAGCATCCTTTGAGATGCATCCATTGAATAATTTATTTTTGATCTAATATATTCATTATATGATATGTGATTTCTTGGATGTATTGATAATTATTAGGATCATTAATGATGAGATGATAAAATATGGATGTTGCCTTGGTATGAGATCTGCCATGGTATCCTAGATGAGATGTCTGTAGCACGACCGAGGTTGAGTACGATGTTTCTATAATCGCTAGATGTGAGGCAGGATGAAGAAGTTATTTATAGATTGATATGAGTAGGAACTGGATATGACATGGATGCATTATGATGCATTGGTAGATAATCCCACATAGAGTTAGCACTCAGATACCTTCATATATTCAAACAATGTTGATGCATTTGGTTGGCACCTCCTTGAGAGGGAGGGTGAATATGATATACTTTAGTGATATATATATATATGATTATTTATGTTTTCATATGATATTTGATTTGATGTTGTATATGAGCAGGAGTTACCTTCTATTGAGACATGCTTTTTACGATATATGAGTACATTGACATGTTTTTAAGAGAATTGTTGATTGAGGACACTGAACCAACTCTTCCTCCCTTGTTTGATCTCCCAGGGTGTGGAATTGAGATGGAAGGCTCCTAGGGTTGAGGGAAATCTGGACAATAGGGTATCATCCCTATCTATTAACCATAGGGTTTGAGATGTTTCTCCCCTATCAACCCATAGGGTTGGAAATGATGCTCCCCTATTAGGTATATGCAGAGTATACCCTAGTTGGCATCATACCCACAAGCGAAGCTTATTGGGAATATCATTCTTCATCTGGCCAATGGGTTGAGAGTGTAATTGGGTGCACAACCTAATTAGATTATGATGTAGGTGTTATACCAAATTATTTATTAGAGTCATCGATGAGAAGATCAATAGGCAATAGGATTGGGCTGAGATGTGATCCCCTATGCCATCTCAGTCTGAGAATGAGCTCCCCAACGTGCTTCTAAGGTTAATATGTTCTCCCATGTGTGTTTGTATATCATATTTATTAATATCGAATTGTATATGTTTGGATCCCACATGATATTCTAGGTAGTAGCCTGATGGGAAAAGGGTGGTAGAATGAGCTCCCGTTTGATGTTAAAATTCTTCTTCTTTTAGATTTGATCAAATTTAGCATATAAGCAGGGACAATTAAGAGATAAGAAAGAGTAATCAAGAGGTGAATCAAGATGATTAGTGATTATACTATATGATGAGATCCTTGAGATTGGATATGATTTGACGACAAGATACACATGACATGATGCAGGTGGAATTCTCCTAGCTAAGGGTGAGTGTAAAAATATGTAGTTTCTTTAAAATTCCACTTTGGATAGATCACCTAATGGATATAATTATGTTTTTAATTATTCTTTTCAAGAGGACCAAAATCTACCTAAAGATCATTCAAATTAGATATGGGAAAGTGTACTTATGAAGAAAATCCCACATGTCCTTATTTGACAAGTTTGGCTCTAAAGCAAAGTGGACACCCTTCGAAGGCTCTAAATACAAGTGACCTCTACCTCATTCAGACACCATCATGAGATACTCTTATATATTTTTTTGGCTCACATAGGTATTAGGTTTGTTCACAGAGGAATAATTTCACATTGAGGTGAAATTTCAGGGTTCGAAGCTCACATCTCAATTTAGGGTTTTGGGGCATAGTCTCAGGAACAATAGAGGATCAATTTGACCACATTCACTCACCTAGAAGCTCATTGGTGTAACTTGAGCCTTCCAATTGCATAGACAATTTACCATACATGCAACTAGGAGTTAGGGTTTCGTAATCGCAGTCCCTCGCTTCTCTCAGATCGGATATGACCACATTCAGTTGCTACCAGGCTCATCCATGTGAGAAACGCATCCTAGTCACATGCACATCTTCTCCTACATGTGTCTGCCATCTAGGGTTTATGATTCTCCATTGGAGACTACATTTTCTTGCTTGTAGGCTTCAGAGAGCGACTAGAAGCTTCTGAGTCACACACATGACTCTTCCTCCATGCAACCATGACTTAAATAATTGATTATCTATTGTTCAAAGATTTTGCTTAGTGACCACAAAGTTTGGAATTTAACAACAGATAGTGAAAATTCATTACAAACTTCAGAATGATTTTTTTTAGTATAAGCTATCTTGGGTTCATTTATGGATGGTGTAGTTGCTTTTTCTAGTTAGTTGCATAGATAAAGATATGAACCATTGCACTCTCTTTCTCTTAATTATTTGATGACAATCTAAGAAGAAGAATAATTTCAAAGGGTTTTCCCCATAGAAGCTTTTGCCATGGTCTCCATCTAATCATTGTGTCTCTATGTGTGAATGATTTTCTTCTCTCGTTCCTTTATGTTTCATTGCATTGATGATGACGATATCGTTCTTTCTATATAATTTCATATCGTCATGAATAATTATGTAAATCTGAATAATATTATCATATTATTGGGTGAACTTATAATGTTGATGAATAAATGCAATTATCAAAGCAAAGAAAAATATAGCCCTATGAAAAATCAACATCCAATTTATAGCAAAGTTCATTAACCTAAATTTCATTGTGGAGAAAACACCGTAAGGGTCATAAATGACCTCAAAATATCTTTCATCAAGAAGAAACTCAAGTCTATTGAAAAAATGTGTAACAAGGGTGTTCCATAATGTTATTACATAATAGGCCTTAAGCCTTAAAAAATTTAATTTTGATGAGGAAGAGTACATTTTAAGGAAAATACAAGTAAATTTAACCATAAAATATTGAAAATTCAAAACTTTGGACTCTTTCTCTAAATACAACATTCATGCCTAAGCAAAAGAAGAAACCAGCATTCAAGTCACTCAACTTGGTTAGAATGATAAGCCTTTACTTCCAAGAGCGTGAATAAAACTTTACCTATCTATGGTGAGATTACATATGATATTAGTTGGTAGGCATAATATGAAATTTATGTTGGAATTGTAACTAGTCTCAATCCTCATAACTATTGTACTCATTACAATATCTATCCTAAGTTACAAACATGAGAAGAAAAATGAAAATGCAATAATTATTGAAGTGCAGGTTTCATGCTCTTCATTGATGGTATTCTACATAAAATCATGTTCTTCATACTTCTATGGTTTGTTAGGTCTTAGGATTTATTGTCATGAGTCAAACGAGTCAAAATAATGCTTATACAACCCTTATAGTTAAATTGTAATTGTAATTGCAATCATAAAAGAATTATTTTTTGAGTCTAGAAATTCATGGAATCTCCAAGAGTAGAAGCCTACCCTGGGATCATGGAGTTGGCCAAAAGGAAAGAATCCAATCCCTTCAGCAGGTTATATAAAGGAGAAGCTCAACTTCATTTGAGACACACACACTCACAAGTTCGACCTACAAAAATGAGTTCGACCTATAGTTGGCAGAGGCAGAAAAAAGAGAGTGAAGGTCCAAGAAGAAGTTGGGACGATATGTTTTTTTATCATTGGGCATTATATCTCTCACATGTGTTATATTATAGGGTTTATGGGTTGCATAAATAAGTTGTAGTTGTAGGTCCTAGTTATAGTAGGACAAAGTGTAGAATTAGGTAGTTGGAAGAGGGAAAACACTTATCTTGACCTTCTTGAATTTGGGAGTACGGTGTTGCTCTAAATAAGTCTAAGGAGGAGGCTATATTATGGCTTCCAATAAGCTGCAAGGACAAAGTTGCTGGGTTGAAGTTGTAGGATGAGTAGAAATGTTGCAGGTTGTAGGTCGAAGTTGCAAGGTGTAGAATTTTAGTGCAGAATAAAGGAAGGACTTGAGTAAGGGTTGACTTGGTACTAAGATAATGACTTGATATAGGGATTGGGTCTTTGTATCTCATTTGATGTAGATTCTAAGAAAAGAGAAGAGTTTCCTGGTTTTCCCCTTCATGGGCTTTTTCCCTAGCTTGGAACCTAATTTTTGTGTGATTCGTTGTTATTTACTTCTTAATATTTACTTGATGAAAATATATAACTAAATAACACAAGAATAACATCTAATTTCACAAGAAAATATTAATTTTGAGAAAGAAAATATGTATATAGATGCCACTTTATTCATTTTCCAACACAGTTTTAGAGATAAGGTGAACAACGAACACATTTGGAAGGACACCAAAATGATTCACTTGTCAAGGGGAGGGGAAAAAGGAAACACTCAAAGCATGGAAAATGAGATTGCAAAGAACATTATATCTTAAAGGAATCTAGTCTCATTGGTAGAAGGCCCTTCTAATCTAGGGTTTCTACATTAAAGAAGCTCTCGCAAGAAGGGGATTGATCTCACAAGAAGGGTGTTGTTCTCACAAGAAGCAATATAATTGGAAGACATTATTATTGAAAGCTATTGATGGAAAAATCCTAGGGAACATCTTTCAAGGATGTTTTCTCAAAAGTATTGAACAGAAAATGAAGGAGAACCTTATTCTCAAGTAAGTATCATATTATTACTTCATGTTTGAATCTACTTGTAATACAAGTCATACAGGTTCTTTATGCTAGGAGAGCAATAATATCACTCGGGCATAAACTATTTAGCATTGAAGAAAATAATTGACTTGATACTCACAAAACAAGAAGTGATGGAATATGTAACTGGGAAAATCACCCAACTAGGCAAAGGCAAGGCTCAAGAAATAGATAATTATAAGAAAGAGGATGTAAGGGCTCAAAGGATTATAATTAGCTCAATTAAGGATTATATTTTTCCACTTGTTGCAAACAGGAAGACTTCCAAGGCTATGTATGATAATCTAGTGAATTTTTTCTCCGTAAGTACAATAGGAGAAAAGATGTCTTTATGGAATAAGGTGTATAAAATGAATAAATCAAAGGAAGAGGATATAAAATATTTCTTGATGAGAGTATCTCAATTGAGAGATCATATTAAATGAATTGTGGAACCTATCACTCATTCATAAATAACCAATTGTGTGTTGAATGCATTGCCACCAGAAGAAAGACATGTTCAAGGTTCAATGGTTCAAGTGCGATGAGTTTTGACATTATAAGAGGAACTGTTGAGAATAAAAGAAAACAAGAGAAAGGAAAGGAGTAAAGTTCATGTGGCCAAAGTAGTGAGAGAACTTGAGAAGAAGACAAATAAGGAAGATGTGAAGGATCTTTACTACTAAAGTAGGTTCACTGACTTCTAGGTTTTGTTTTTTTTAATATGTGTTGCATAACCATCATCGGATAAGAAGCATATGATAGCATCATGTTTGGTATTTACATGATTAAGTTGATTAGTAGATATCATCTAGGATATAATGTTAGGTAATTTTTTCATATTGTTCATCCAAATATTATCTAACATTATGTTAGAGGTTGTCATATTTCTTAAATGGATCATCATGATCCGAAAGGGGCCATCATTTTGAAAACTTCTCGAGAAAAGCATCATGACAAGGAAAGTAGACATTCCATGTAATGTGGAATCAATACTGGTAAAAGGATGAAGGAATGCAATGAGTCAAGTTGAACGGTCACTTTACAGTCATAAAGGTAGATGATTAGATCATAGGAATGCATATTGATCGTAAAATATGGATAAGATTCATATGTACAAGGATCTTATCAAAGGAATTTGGTTATGAAAAACATCCTTTAGTAATAATTATATTCAAAAGAATAAAATTTGTCTTACTTAAGAATGTATGGATGTTAGGTCCCAATACTACTAGTGTAACCCCTTATTATTATTAGTGCAACCCCCTTATTAGATTGTTGTACCCATGTAGTACCCATACTGTTATTATTGTGCCCCATGGAATCCCACTATTGTTATTGTTGTTCCCTTACATTATTATTGTTATGTCGGCTATGATTATATTATGACCACTTAGACTCCTATATATAGAAAGGAGGTATTTTCATTTGTATCATCCAAGAATTGTTCATTTGTGTACTATAAAGGAGGTTTACCCCTCGAAGAGGCTTATTTCTAAGGCGCTGATCTATCTTTCCTATCTTTTTGTGAGTTGGTTTCGTAACATTTGGTATCATATCTTTAGATTCTAGGGTTTCACTGCTCCAAATAGGTCATTGTGGTATTTTCACTATCACTTGTTTTCTGTCACATTTCAGAAGATATAACAAAAACCCATTTGAGAAGAAATCGCGTTGAACCTTAGGTCCAAAATTTATATCTTGTCTTGCTACATTTTCAGAAATATGATCTGAGGAAGTTAGCATCTGCGCAAGCTCCAAAATTTCATCTAAAATAGGTCATCCTGGAATTTGTGCTATAACTTATTCACTATGAAGTTTCAAAAGATAAAAAAAAAAACCATTTTGGAGGAAATCGGTCTTCACCTCGGGTCCAAATTTCAGATCTTGTCTCGCTATATTTTCGGATATATGATATGAGGGAGTTAGGGTTTTTTGAAAACTTTTGAATTACATCCTAAACATGTGACCTTGGGAAAGTTGTCATAACGCTCTCTCTAAGCATGAAATTGAAATTTCGTATGACGTTACAAAAATAGAACAGACTGTATATGGACTCGGTATAATTTTTAGAACCTAAGGTTGAACAATGACATGTGGAATGTCATACAAGTTCACTCTACTAAAATAGTCTATAATTAGGGGATCGAGGAAGATCGAAATAAATCCTTCTTTGGGAATCCAATTGTGATCAGATTTATAGAGTTATAGGTCTCAAAGGGCTATTATAGGCCAAAATTTCAGTTTCTAAAGATTTGAAATTACATAGTTATAGTGGTTTCAAGATTGAGCTCCTAAAATCAAGAAAAATAAAGATGAGTAAGTTTGATGGCAAGGATCTGGTAAATTGGATACTAGAGATGGAGAAATATTTTGATCTACATGGTGTACTATTGTTACAAAAGGTACATATTGCATCTAATTATTTTGAACCGAATTAAGTTTCATGGTAGAAAGGGATTTTTTCTGAGAAACCACTTTTCACGTGGTCAATTTTCATGGAGGAAATGATAGCACATTATGAGGATACAAAGAGAAACACCCTTTGTAGCCAATTGATAAATCTCAAACAAAAGGGTTCAATGGTAGAGCACATTGAGGACTTTCAAAATTTGAATATAAGGGTAAATAATATTCTAGAGAAGTAAAAGATAAATAGTTTTATCTATGCCATGAAAGCTGATATTGAGTGTATGAAAGCGTATTGGAAGAAAGGCATGGATGATTTGAAGAAAGACATGGAAGGTTTGAAGGAAGCTGGGACAAAGCTACTACAAGAAAGGCCTCCTAGTGACAAAAATGATCAAGAAATATCAAAAGAAGAGGATATACACCAGGAACCAATCCTCGAGAAAGAACAAATGAATCTGAACATATCTTGAATTGCATTGGCAAGAATTACCACTCCTCAAAATCTCAAGATAGAAGGACATATCAATAAGAAGAAGGTTCAAGCAGGGAAATATATGAAGAAAAGTATCGAGAAATATCAAAAGAGAAGGATACTCACCAGGAACCAACCCCAGAGAAAGAAGAATTGAATCCAACCATATCTTGTGATGCGTTTGTCAGAATTACCACTCTTCAAACTGTAAAGGTAGAAGGACATATGAAGAAGAAAAAGGTAATAGTGTTGATTGATTCGAGTAGTACCCATAATTTTATTCATTGTAAGATAGACAATGAATTGAATTGATTCCTATATCCAACACCAAAGTTCCAAGTGATGTTTGTAAATGGAGGAACCATAAATTTCTCTAGGAAGTGCCATAATATCAAGCTATCCATGGGAGAATATGTATTGAATAGCCCAATTCTTTCCATTCCAATGGGTGGTGCTGATGTTGTACCAGGAGTCCAATGGCTACAATCCTTGGGTACAATAGCTTTTAATTTTCAAGAAATTTTCATGAAATTTTCTTCGGAAGAAAAGGAAGTTGAATTAAGGGGTATCAAAGGGAAACTAGGAAAGATAATAAGCTTTAATGGAATGACAAAGATTCTAAAGAAAGAACAACAAGGCGTAATTGTACAATTATGTTTGATAATGGTTCCCACATCGAAATCATCTATTTCTCCAGGTCTCCAATATGTCTTGGATAATCATTCCAAGGTATTTGAGACTCCCAAAGATCTCCCACATATTCGTGATCATGATCATGCTATTCATTTGATTCTAAGAAGTGTTCCTCCAAACATCAAGCCTTATAGATATCCATATGCCCAATGGAATTAAATTGAACATATGGTTGCATAAACGGTAGAGGTTGGTATAATTATCCAACCAAATTTGATTAAAAAGCAAGGGATGAATGGAAGAATGGAAAAGCAGGGTGGGAACTCATTCAAAATTTGTCGAATATCCCAGTTCCAACAATATTTCTAGAACTTCACAAGGAAGGAAAAATCATATTGGAACCTAAAGCTCATAAAAAGATATAAAAAATAGATAAAAGCCTTTGGATTGAAATTTCGTTGGAAGTTACAGAAAGAGGAATTTCAGAAAAATCATATTGGAACTAGCTCACAAATAGATAAAAAAGATATATAAACACCTCAAAAATATGCTTCTTTGAGGGGGAAACCTCCTTTGCGTTACATAAATGAAAAATTCTTGGGTGATACAAATGACCAGGCCTACCTTCTATATATAGGATTCTAACGGGTTATAATATAATTAGAGCCGACATAACAATAATAATGTAAGGGCATAAAAATAACAATAATGGGCTTATATGGGGCAGAATAATAACAATATGGGTACTACATGGGCACAACATTATATTAAGCGGATTGCACTAATAACAATTAGAGGTTACACTAGTAGTATAGGGACGTAACATGCCCCTCTCCTTCAAAAATTTTTGTCCTCAATGCTTGAGTAGTTTTGGATGCTTCTGTAAAAAATTATTAACCTTCCATGTGGAATCTTCAGTAGGTAAGTTCTTCCACTTGATGACATACTCTGAAATTGATCAATTTTGTAGTTTTTGATTTCTCGGTTTTGTGTCTACTTCAGGTTCAAATATGATTCTTTCTTTTGGAAATATTGTTTGAATTTGCATCTTCTGCAACTTTTGAATGAGTTCCCACCCTACTTTGTCATTCTTTTGCTCATCCCTTTCTTTGTTTATCAAATTTGGTTGGATAATTATACCAACCTCTCCTATTTCTATGGTTTGATAAAAATGAAAGGTTAGGAATTTCCTAGAATATGTAGGATGATGATTAACATTCAATATAATATCTACAAAGAAAAAATTGTAACCTTCTAATCAAGTTTGATCCTTGGGCACTCGATTGCAAGAATAAACTTTCAAGTGGAGATGGTCAATAATGGTGTTGATGGAATGAGAAGGTCACCATGGTAACGTAAGTCTATTTCATTTATGAGTTGGTTAGCTGGCTAAAATATTATTTTGTACATGTAGGAATGTTGTAGGAATACATGATGACAATTTTAGGAAATATCAACTATTTGGATGTAAGAATATTGAGGGAAGCTCAATATATGGAACTAGGAAACTATAAAGTCAAGGTGTGTTCATCTTGGAAGGTAGCAGTGCAAAACGATAATGTGCAGGCCAAAGAAGATCACTTTCAGAAGGAATTGATGATCAAGCTTGAATTTTTGGAAGGCTCAATGCAATGCTTTCATCTATGATGATGAAGATGAAAGAGACAAGCAATATTGATGACTTGGATCTTGTCACAAGAATAAAGAGTGGAAATGGATCCATGATACCTTGAAAGAAAACAAGTGATGCGAAAGAAAGAGGTAGCCATCTAGCTATGAAAATCAAGTAGTTAGTACTCTCATAAAAACAAGATATGGATCTTGTTTAATTCCTATTGCAAAATAAAGTCAAGAATCTGATATTTATTTAAGAGAGAGAAAAGGAGTCTCCTTGAATAAGGAGTATAGTTCTATTCTCAAGATTAAAGGAGAATAGGGATTTCCTATTTAGTTGAGAGGGAGTGATATTGGACATCACCTATGTATTCTCTTCTTAAAGTGGTGAGGAAAGAATGGCAGAGGATTGGATAAGCATGTGTGGTTTACTTAATCACATAACATCAAAGAAATGAAATATACTGACACTCTTTGAGGATGGGATAGGAATCCAAGAGAAGAGTGATCGAAGAGGACCGATATTGTTTAAGGTATCAGGTTTAGAGATCCGGGAAAATAATAGACCTAAAATGCCATACTTTGTGGACATATGAGTCAGGTATCTACCTTGTAGAGGTAGTATAGTATCACACATAAAGCCTCCCAGCACAATGCTCTTAATTAAAGAAGAGCTTATCTAGTTAGGCATCAAAGTTGGTGTTGCTAGTCATAATAATACTTATATTTTGGCTTAAATATGAACCTTCTTATGATAACTCTTTAGTTTGAGAATGATTTGTACCAATTGTACAATTATAAATGACTCCCTAGTTAAGAGGGATTATTGTAAATGTAACTAGTTTCGATATTCATAATTATTTTACTCATTTCAATACGTATCATATGTAACAAACATGAGAAGAAAAATGAAAAAGTTATTATTATTAAAGTGTGGGTTTCATGCTCATTATTGATGTATTCTAGTTAAAATTAGGTCCTTCATGATTATATGGTTTTTTAGGTCTTAGTATTCATTGTCATGATTCAAAGGAATAAACATTGTGTTTATAAGACCCTTCCAAGAAAATTGTAATTGTAAAAAGAATTATTGGTTAAGTCTAGAAAGTCCAAAAATCTCCAAGAGTACAAGCAGGCTCTAGAATCATCAATTCAACCTTAAGGAGGGAATTTCAACCCTTCAGTAGGATATATAAAGGAGAAGTTCAACTTGATTTGTGACACACACACTCACAAGTTTTATCTATAAAAAGGAGTTCCATTTATAGTTCGGAAAGTCACAAAAGGTAGAGAAAAGGTATAAAAAGAATCTAGGAGGATGAAATTTCTTATATTTGGGTTCTATATCTCTCACACATCTGAAATTATAGGTTTTATGGGTTATAGAAACAAGCCAAAGTTGTATATATGAGTTGTAACAGGACAAAGTGTAGAATCTAGTAGTTGGAAGAGGAAACACCCTTATCCTAACCTCGTTGACCTTGGGAGAGTAGTATTTCCATAAGTAGGTCTTAGGAGGGGGCTATATTAGGGTTTCCAATAATATTCAAGGATGAAGTTGTTGGGTCAAAGTTGTAAGATGAGTAGTAGTGTCGTAGTTGACAGGTCGAAGTTGCAAGGTCTAGTTGTTTGGTGCATAATCAAGGAAGGGCTTGAGTAAGGGCCTAATTGGTACTAGGAGAAGAATTTTATCTAGGTATTGGCTCTTTTTATATAATTTTAATGATATTCTAGGAAAGGAGAATCGTTTTTGGGTTTACCCTTCAGGGGCATTTTCCCTAGCTTAGAGGCTATTTTTTTTGTCCTCTATTGTTGTTTCATTCTTGATATTTTTTTGATGAAAATATATAAATAAAAAACACAAGAAGAATAATTAAGTTCATAGGAAAATATTAAGGTTAAGGAAAATAAGTTCTAAATAGTTCCCACTTTATGAATTTTCCAACAACCTACATAACTATGAACTAGAAAAAATAAAAAACTAGTAAGTTAGGTATGTTATTTGAGGTTCATTACAAGAGGTATAAGACCTATAGGTTACAACATTAGGCATCTTATTGGTCCTAAAATGCAGCAATTATTTTCTTTTGTCATGATGAAATAAGCAAGAACTTTTAGAAAAATTGGATGATGACAAAATAAAATAATAAACAAACTTCTATAGGGTCATGTAGAGGTGGTGAGGAACCTCATACTGAAATTGAAATTATAGGAGGAACTGGTAATACAGATGATAAAGAGTAAGAAATACTAGAAGTAATGTGTTGTTTGAAGACATATTTAGATAATATAATGGCCACTTAAGAGAAACTATCTAAAGCTAAGGATGAATATGAGGAGATTACTGGCTACTTATGGAGGAATCTGGAAGAGAATAGAAACAAAAGTAAAACAAGAGAAAATCATAAAAAGAGATCTAAAACTAAATCCACTGATACAACTGATTATATAAATTTTAATAAAAGTAAGATTGATGAGTTAAATGAAGGAAAATAATATCATATGAAATTATTACATCTAGGTTGGAACCATCCTGAAGATCAATTGGTATTGGGACGAAATATATTAAAGAATATTGAAGAATTGGTTAAACAGATTAAGCAAAATTTAAAAACAACCCAAGATCAATAAAAGAGTTATGCAGATTTGAAAAGATTTAAAAATGAGTTCAATGTGGGAGACCATGTATATTTGAAAGTGAAACCAAATAAAAACACACTTAGATTTGGAAATTGTGTCAACTTATCAACTAGATATTGTGGGCATTTGAAGTATTAGCTAGAGTTGGATCAGTTGCTTGTCAGTGCACCCTTCAAGTAAATATTAAAGTTCATAATGTATTTCATGTATTGTTATTAAATAAAGAGATACATGATTGAACTCATATAATTGATTGGAATGTTGTACGAGTGGAACCAGAGGGAAAGTTCCTAGGAGAGCCACTACATATTCTAGACCAAAGGGCATCCACTCTCTGGAATAGAGACATGTCTCATGTTAAAGTTCAGTGGAAACATTTTAGCCTAGAAGAGAATACTTGGAAGTTGGGGGATTATTTTAAAGAAGCACATCCATCTCTCTTTTAGCAAGCTATAATGAATTCTAGAAATTATGAACAAACACAGAGATAATTTCAAATTCAAATGGGGCAAGAGGTGATATCCCCTAACTTGAATCTTTTATTTTTAATTTGCAAATATGGCCAAGTATGATTTTTTCTTAATTTTGAAAGATTTATTTGAAAATTATTTATTAGTGTGATAAACTGTTAAAGGTTGAATGTAAGTTTTGTATATATAGTGTTGTTAATAAAATAATTATCTTGGACTAATGATGGAATTACACTTGGTTGAATGATTTATGGTTGCAAGTTTATTTTTGATATTGCTTTTCCACTCAATTCCTAGGCATTTAATTTGAATTATTAAATTATAAATGGTCATAAAATTAGCTAATCACTGACTTCCCTAGAAGACAATAAGTTTTCATGGAAAGTGTTATGAAACCCGCTCAAGAAAAGTTATAAAAGATAGATCAACGACTTAGAATTCAGCCTCTTCGAGGGGGCAACCTCCTTTACATTACATAAATGAACAATTCTTGGATGATTCAAATGACAAAACCTCCTTTCTATATATAGGAGTCTAAGGAGTCACAATATAAACCAGCCGACCTAACATTAATAATATAAAGCCACAAAAATAACAATAGAGGGATTCTATGGGGCACAGTAATAACAATATGGGGGCAATAGGGGCACAACAATATTAATAAGGGGTATAACTACAATAGTAATGGGGTAATCACTAGTATTATAGGGACCCACATGCCCCTCGCCTTCAAAAAAGTGTTGTCCTCAACGCTTGAGTAGTTCTGGATACTTCTGCATAAAATTCTCATCCTCCCATGTGGAATCTTCAGCGGATAAGTTCTTCCACTTGATAAGATCCTCTGAAATGATTCGCTTTTGGTAGCTGTCGAGATCTTGTTTCTGTGACTGCTTCTGGTTCCAATATAATTTTTTCCTTCCTCGTCAAGTTCTGGCAATATTGTTTGAACTGGGAGCTTGTCGCCTATAACCTTCTTTAAACATGAAACATGGGAAACTGGGTGCAATCGAGAAGCTGCAGGAAGCTCCAATTTGTATGCCATAGTACCAATCTTTTGCAACACCTTGTACGGACCATAATACTTTGGTGTAATTTATTATCCTTCTTAGCTTGCTTGAGGGACATTTGCTTATATGGTTGTAGCCGTAGAAACACCTAATCACCTACAACAAAACTTCTTTCGCTGCGATGTTGATCTGCCTGTTGTTTCATTCTATTCTGTGCCAACACGAGGTTATCCTTTAATATTTGGAGGACTTGTTGTGATGTTCAATGTGATGTTCCACTGCTTGAACCTTAGAATTTTCTCTTAAATATGATGTGATGGATGGTGGCTGATATCCATAAAGTGCCATAAATGGGGTCATTTTTGTTGTTGTATGGAAGGAAGTGTTATCCCACCATTCACTAGAGGTAACCATTTGACCCATTGTGTCTGTTTATCAGATACAAAGCAACGAAGATATCCTTCCAAACATTTGTTTACTATCTCAGTTTGCCCATCAGATTGAGGATGATTAGATGAACTATGAGCTAACTAAGTACCAAGACAAGAAAATAGTTCTATCCAAAAATTTCCAGTGAAAATGGGATCTCTGTCACTTACAATAATCTTTGGGTTTCCATGTAGCTTTTGAATTGTTTCCATAAATGCAGTAGAAACTGTACTGGCTTTAAATGGATGTGATAATGCACAAAAGTGTGCTTACTTGGTAAGTCTGTCAACTACCACCATGATGACACTCTTTCCCTCTGACTTGGGTAAACCTGTGATAAAATCCATTGAAACCTCCTCCCAACGTTGGCTTGGAATGGATAAAGGTGTCTTAATTGTTTCAACTTTATTTTGTTGGAAAACCAAACATTCCGCCACAAACTTTTGAATATCTGATTAAGGCCATCCCAAAAAAATTCCTTCTTAACCCTGTGGTAAGTTTTTAAAAATCCTGAGTGCCCTCCTAAGGAGAAGTGTGCAATTCCATAAGAATCTTTTGTTTTAGCTGGGAATTCTTACAGAGGTATAAGCGATCTTTGTACCATAACGAATCATTTTGCCAGCTAAATGTATCAGAAGTACTGGAATCTTGTTGTAACTTTCAAATAAGTGCCCACACTTCTTCGTCATTCTTCCCTTCCTCCCTTGCTTCATTTATCCAATCTGGTTGGATAATAGAAATGGCACACAACAATGCTTCCACATCCTCATCCTTTCTTGAGAGTACCTCTGCCACCACATTTTGCTTCCCTTTTTTGTAGATGATTTCAAAGTCATAACCTAACACCTTTGTGACCCACTTTTGTTGCTCTTCAGAGGATAATCTTTGTTCTAAAAAGTATTTAAGGCTATCATGATCTGTTTTTACCTTGAAGTGTCTTCCCATTAGGTAGGTCGCCATTTCTTAAGTGCATGGAGTATTGCCAACATTTCCTTCTCATAAATAGCTTTGTGTAAAAACTTTCCCTTGATTGGACGACTTTCAAAAGCAATGGGTCTTTCATCTTGCATTAGAACAACACCAATTCCATTTCCTGAAGCATTACATTCCACAATAAAAGTTTTTGTGAAGTCCGGTGTAGCTAAGACTGGTGCTTGGCACATTGCCTCTTTAAGATGTTCAAAGGCCTTTGCTGCTTCCGGAGTCCATGAAAATGCATCTTTCTTCAATAATGTTGTTAGAGGTGCTGCTATTCTCCCATAATTCTTAACAAACTTGCGATAATACCCTGTCAACCCAAGAAATCCTCGCAGATGCTTTATGGATGTGGGATTTTTCCATTCCTTAATGGCTTTAATTTTGCTAGGGTCTACCTTAACTCCTTCATGAGATACAATATGACCCAAATATTCCACCTCCTGGACTCCAAAGAAACATTTGGATCTTTTTGCATATAATTGTTCTTCCTCCAATAGTTGTAGCACCCTGTCAACATGTTCAACATGATCCTTCCAAGACTTGTTGTAGATTAGTATATCATCAAAAAATACTAACACAAATTTTCTAAGGAATGGTTGGAAAATTGAATTCATCAAACCTTGAAATGTTGAAGGTGCATTGGTAAGGCCAAAAGGCATGACCAAAAATTCATAATGACCCTCATGAGTTCTAAATGCCATTTTTGGAATGTCTTCAATCTTCATTCTGATTTGATGATATCCTGAACGAAGATCCAACTTGGTGAAGTAAATTGATCCATGCAATTCATCCAGTAATTCTTCAATGACAAGAATGGGGAACTTATCTTTAATAGTGAGCTTGTTGAGCTCCCTATAATCCGGACACATGCGCCATGATCCATCCTTCTTGTGCACCAATACTACTTGAGCAAAGAAAGAACTTTGACTTGGTTGAATTATACCAGCCTCTAGCATTTCTGCAA
>APFE030847546.1:71202-121704 GCA_000404065.3 Pinus taeda | reverse complement strand
GCACAACAATATAAATAAGGGGTATAACTACCATAGTAATGGGGTAATCACTAGTATTATAGGGACCCAACAGAAAGTCTAGAAGTGTACCTCATAAATGAGCTAGTAGCTACCTAGCACTTGTTGGGTGAGGTTGAGGTAGTTATCAAATACCAACTAAATGGTAGAGAGGGTAATGCACTTTTGGTCTCTTCACCAACATAATGATTCATCTACAGACAATATCGTGATAGGCGAAAGAAAATACAAAAGTGAAAAATGTTAATAACTTGCAGCCTTAAGTGCTCAGGGGATACTATAGGAGGTAGTATGAAAGGTTTGGATGAGTGATTAATTAATTTTTCAACCCAAAATTAAAATTAGTCAAGTCAATACTCTAAACTTCTCAATTTTGAAAAAACTAAATAGTGATCTAAAGTGAAACGATGTTTTATTATTTATTGATAGGTTTTACTTTATGCTTTCATTGTTTGAAGAAAAAGAAAATCTTTATAGTAGTTAGATTGAAGTAACCATTTTTTGTCTAGTACATCTAAGGCATATGTGTACAAAAATCTATATATATGAGTAGATATGCAATGAAATGTAAGAATATACATAAAAATTATTTATGCTAGTTCAATTGTTGCATAGAATGAGTTTAATTATTTATTTAATAGAATAGTATCTATATGCATGTATATATACTTAAAATGTTTAATCTAAAAATAAGCAACCACATAACCTATTAAGATTATTACTATATATTATAATATATATATATATATATAGTTATATAATAAATCTAGAGAGAGAGAGAGAGGGAGAGAGAGAGAGAGAGAGGGGTCATTCAAAGAGCTATAATAAACATAAACATAGATGTACATGTTCTTTAAAATAAATATATACAAACCCTAAATAGTGTAGTACTATACAAAGTATTTATTTATGATCATTTAAACTATCTATGTCACGTCCATGAAGTAGCATATAAAGTATTCATGTATATGTATTTATGTTGAGAGAAATAATTTATAAAAATATATGTTTTGACATAAGATAAAAATACAGACATGTTTGAAAAGAATTCTATATTCATATATAATCATTCCAAATTATAACAATGTTAAATGACCTATAAGTCATTGTGGAAAAAAAACAGTAACAGTCATAAATGACCTCCAAAAATATTTCATCAACAAGAAACCCATGTCTATTGCAAAAAATGTGGAACAAGGGTGTTCCATGATATTATGACATAGCAAGCCTTATGCCTTTGAAAAGTTACTTTGAGTCAAGAAGAATACATTTTAAGGAAAATACTTGTAAAGTTAACCATCAAATATTTAGAACTGGAAAATCTAGAATCTTACTCCAAATACAACTTTAATGCCCACCTATAATAAGAAACAAATGGTTTGAGTCGCCCGACTTGGGAAAGATAATAAGCCGTAACTCCCATAAGCAAGAATAAAATTGCATGTATCTATGGTAAACTAAAGCTCAAAAGTTTTGACAGAATTAGTAGTAATTGTGAGAAATAGTAATATTTCAAGATGATATTAGAATTGGTACAAGAATGTACAAGATAATATTGAAAGAAAATACAATAAATAGAAAATAATTAAAAGATTTATAACAAATTGTAACTTAATAGGACACGAGCTATAATTTATCAAGTCATACATATGTAGGATAAAATAAACAAATTAGTGGGGCCATAAAGATAGAAATTTCTAATTTCTATACCATGAAAGTTAAATTTTGTGCAAATTAAGAAGTTAGTCTCACAAGAAAACTAAAGACTTTGTCATAAAATATAAATTGTAACTAAAAGGATAAATATAATTGTATTATACATAGAAATTATAAGAATTACCTATAGGGTTAAAACAAAAAATGGAAACCTTGGTAAAAAAATATTCCATATGTCTACATGAAATGAAAAGACCATGTACAAGTACGTTTTTTCAAGGAAATAAAATATCTAATTATACCCTAAGGGTTAGGGTTTATAAGTTAAAAATCAAATTTTAAATCACAACAGCAGGAATGGTTAACCATTAAAATCCCATGGAAGGCCTGGGGTTATCATAGAAACCATATCTTTATAAAAGAACGAAAAGAAAGGTAAATAATTCTTTACAATAATTATATCTAGAACATTGAAGTCCTTTTTACATTATCATATAACAAATTAGTTGAGCTAAAAGTTTGAACCAAAAGATATCATGGTTATAAAAACACCACAGATAAAAACCTAGGCACAATAACCACAAATGCCATTTTTATAATCAATAAGTAAAGAGGAAACAAATGTTTTCCCTATCAAAAATAAAATTGAAGAAAAATCAAGCATTCATAAATTGAAATGTTTTGTATTTGAAATTTGAAAAAAAATACTATAGGTAATGTCTTAGGGTCTTTGTGCTACACTCAACCCATGAAAGTAATTCAAAGAATAAACCCTATATGAAAACCTAAATAGATGTGGTTTGAAGATAACCTTATATAGTTGGAAATGATGTTGAAACTGAGAAAAAAATCTTGCCACGAAAAGCACCAACCAAAATATTATTCAAACCTAAGGAAATATAGGAGCCTAGAGAACCCTACAGTTAAAATACGCCAATGCGTTAAATTATTCATATGAAAGAAAGGATAACACTCGTAAAAATAATTCCTGAAAGAAATTTTAAAAAATAGGGGAATATACCTTCGGAGAAAAACCTGAATTGCAGTCTTAAGGAACCTAGTAATGGTTAGAAACTACTTAGAGAAAATTAGCCATGTCTTCTAACTCAAGTAGTTAAAGGGTATGAATATACACCAAACTCAAAATTGTCATAGCGATGTCCAAAGACTGCTGAACAAATGAGTTCGTAAGCCAATGGCTGTAGTAGTTTATTAGAAAAATAAAACCCTAATAATGCTAATATCCATTGATTTCTCAGTAAATATCACAATGTTGATTGTAGAATTTGCGCAAACCATTGTAGCATAACAATATGGAAACACGTGGATCCTATTTTAATTGCCAAGTTTCCAAACTTTCTCAAGGGTTTTTTAAACAATATACCACATGTATTCCTCGAGCAACCAATGTTCAATATAAAATATGATCAAACCATAAGTTTATGTATGTGTAACAACATTGGAAAAGGTGTATTATTAATTGAATGTATGTCATGGAAATAAGCTCATGCACAACATGCATGGAGAAAATCAATCTTTTTGTTTATGGGATATATTGTAGGTATAATATGATATATTTGCAATAATAGATACATGATTAATTAAATGTGAGGTGGAGGATTTTATATATATATATATATATGAAACATGTCCATATGCAAACATGTCTATATTGCATGGAGAAAATCAATCCTTTTGTTTATGGGATATATTGTAGGTAAAATGAGGCGGACATATGTATAGACACATACACAAATTAGACACAAATTAGAAACATGTCCATATTGCAGGGAGAAAATCGTGTTGTTTACATGCTATATTATAGGTAAAATAAAACTAATATGTTGAATTGTGATATATTGTAGGTAAAATGAGGTGGACATATATATAGACACACAAATTAGAAACATGTCCATGTCCATATTGCATGGAGAAAATCGTGTTGTTTACATGCTATATTATAGGTAAAATAAAACTAATATGTTGAATAGAAATCAAGACATAGACATAGATAATTACAATATGTAGCTATACAAATTATAGAAGAATAAAGAGACATACATAATTACAATATGTAGTTGTACAAATTATAGAAGAATAAAAATACATAGATAATTAAAATATGTAGCTATAAAAATTATAGAAGAGTAAAAAGACATAGATAATTACAATATGTAGCTCTACAAATTATAGAAGTTAGACAAACTATTACATTTCTTGTTGAACACATCCATATGGCATTGTAGAGAATGAAAATTGAAAATAATTAAAAGCATAAGGTAAATAGGATGAAATTATCAAAAGAAGAGTATTAAGATAATTTAATTTCTTCTCAAGAAGTGATAGTGATGTTACATGTGATATTAATTTGTAAGCATAAGATGAAATTTACATAACTATGAACTGAAAGAAAAAAAGAATAAAAAATAAAAATAAGTGTGCTATGGTTCATTACAGTGAATATAAAATTTAATTTCAATTTACTATTATGCTTAGATTTAAAATTTATACAAAACACTTGTTTTAACAATTAAATTGCCATAAAATTAACTTAGTACAAGGATTGAATTCCAAAAGGAGGTTTTGGCAATGTATGCATGGTGTTTGTAAATAAGAAAACATGAAGTTATTAGAAATAAATAAACACTGTGTTGTATCTAATTCAAGGATATAACTACGAATCATAATTAGATCCTTTAAAGAAAGTAGACATATTCTATGAGTGTCATAGATTAATGGTGAAATTAAAAATCAATATGAAAACCTTGTTGCAATCATGTTTGAATTTCTTGCTTACAGTCACGAAATCTAGACAAAATAAATGATTGACTTTAGAATGGAACATACCTTTCAAAACATTTCCATCTTGATACAATAATAGGGTGTTCAACACTTAACAATCGAGTCCACTAATACTAGGAATTTCCTATTTACATGGGTTCCCATTTCGTTTGAAGAAAATGGAAGGGGATTTGTTGGGAGGCCATCATGTTATTAATTTTTTCAAAGAGATTTATATATATTAATAGGGCCATTAAAATTTAAAAAGAAAATCCTTACCACATTATGTTACTTTTTCAGCATGCTTTTACTCTTCTTTTAAATCTATTCTTCTAGATCTTCGTGGCATATTTGGAATAGGGTTATAGTTACCTTTTGGGCATATTGGTGGAATTGCTTTTGGGGTTTAGTTTGTGTTTCTTGTTTCACTTAATCCAAAATTAAAATAGATTGATTTTAGAAATACATCATAAGGAATAGATATTTAATTTTGTTGAACAACACATCTAGGTTTGTAATCAAGCTTTGAGTCACTTATTACTATATTTACACTCAAGGTTTACCGATTGATTATGTAGTGTTACCAATATATTAGGAATGTTATTTACATGTGAATAAAATTTAAGGCTAATTTTTTTATATTTTTTAAGATTTATATATTGGTTCAGTTCTGTTGGTTACACTATAAACTACAAAAAATGTATAAATAAAAAATTTATAAATATAAATACAAAATTAAAGGGTGAGAAAATTATTTTTTTAATTACTAATTTAAATAAGGTTTTGCAATATTGTTTTGCTTAGGTTGTTAATATTTTCAAAGGGTTTTATCGATATTCATAAAGCCATTAAAATTTAAAATATAAATTCTTTACCATGTTATTTTACTTTTTCACCATGCTTTTACTTTGTTTTCAACTCCTTCTCCCAAATATTTGGGCATATTGGGAATAGGATTTAGGGTTAACCTTTGGGCATATTTGTGGAATGTATTTTTGCTCTTATTTTGTGTGTGTTGTTTTATTTTATGGAAAATTAAAATATATCAACTTTAGCAATGCATCATAAACAATAGCTATTTAATTTCTTTTTGATTATGCTTCTAGGCCCGTAATCAAGCTTTGAATCAATGATTACTATGTTTTAGATTTGAAGTGAGAAAATTAAAGAGAAATATTTTTATACTTTTATATGTTTTTATAGTTTATTAGTTCTATTGGATACATTGTAACCTATAAAAATAATTTAATAAATAAATAAATAAAAATAAATTTAAATATAACATTTTCGAGTGAGAAAAAAATATTTTAAATTTTTTCAAGGGAAAAGAATTGTAACTTTATTTCGAAAAGGAATAGAAAACACCTTTTGCATATGCTTACAAGCATTCAAAAATATCAGCCAAAATGAATTTGAAGAGAAGAAGATACAATAAAAAATAAAATAAAAATACAATACAATGAAGAAGATCAAGTATCCCTGATGGGGGTGAGAATCTTGGAGCACGTGGCCACTGAGTCACATGATCATTAACAATTGCCATTCTGATGGAGGACTGGCCTCTTGGTCCTTTCATCTAAATCGGTGTAGTGGGAGGCGCAATTGCAATTGTAAATGTGATGGTGTGAAACTTGGTCTTGTCTCGGTGAATGTGGCTCGTGAAATTTTAACTTGTATGATGGCTCAGCAAGAAGGCATTTGCGTTTGCATTTCATTCCTGTATTGGGCTCTTGGTCGGTATTATGTAAGCAAGTGAAAGAGGCAACGTTGGGCTTTCAACACCGTGTGGTGGCATCTGATCTTCCCCTGTGACACTTGGTTGTGTGAGTTCATTATCATTTTTATCCAAATGCAGGCCGCGTTTTATTACACTTTCATAGTGTGCGTGTAGGTAATTGGTGGAATTTGGTATTTCTGTCTTCAACGTATTTTGGAAGGTGCAAGTAATTGGTCCATAAGAGGTGTTTGGAGGAAAAAATATACAACATATGAGCTCTAGAGGTGCTGTTGACGGGGGTGTTGGTGGTTGTGTGAAGGATTCTTCATTTATAGTGCTTGGTTTGGAAATTGGCACTCTTGGAGGTTTCACGGGCATTTGTTTGTGTGCAGTGAAGAAAGACGAGCCACCTTTCTGAAGTATTTAGTGTTGACATTTTGGTGTGGGATATGTAAGGGTTCTTGGGGACCATCAACCTGGGGTGAGTTTCTCCTACCTTCTACCTTTCAAGTAGCTCACGTTCTTGCCAGGGTATTCAATTCATGGAGAGGTGGTAGTCGGGTTGTAGTGTTTGGTTGTTTGCAATGAAGTGTGGGTGAAGGGAGATTTAGTCTTTGGGTGTGGAGTCATGGGGAATTTTCAATGGGTCAGACTCTAAATATTGTTAGTGGATTTCGCTCTCCTGGACTATTTAATACGCAGATTTCCTCATATCATGAGTGCTCCTCCCGCTTGACAAACTAGGCTATTGGGGTCGCAGGGACAAGGCTAGGTGGATCCTTCAGAAGAGTTAGAAATGGTGGTAGTCGGGATGCATCGGGGTGGCAAGAGTGTTGGTCACTCTCGGCTATCGGGTGTTGGAATGTGTGGTAGTCGTCGTGGTAAAAAGTATCTTTCCCATGGAGGTGGAGGTGGGATGTCTTAGAAACCTCAGTGAAGTGAGAGTGTGCAGCGAGGTGGAATAACCAATTAGGGGTATGGTTGGTGTGTAGCTCCTAGCTAGTAGGTAATTCGACATTGTTGTCTAGAGAATTTCTAGCAACTAATTCAATCTCTCTAAGATCGGGTGGATTCAATTGAACTAGTTCGTAGGTAGGAGCATGTTGAGTTGGTGGCCACCTTGGATAGGATGTATTACTTTCAGTGGTAGGTTAGAGAGCAAGTGGTGGTGGTCTTGTGAGGCCAAAACCACCTTGTAGAAAAAGTGGTAAAGATGGAGACTTGGCTGGCACACTTCAAAGGCACGTCGAGTGCAACTTATTCCCTCCTCCACCTCTAAGAATTGCCCAAGATAACCCAATTTCAATTACATCAGATGACTAGTATGCTATAAGGTGTTTTTTATGTATTGTCTATCCTTTGGTGCCTTTGGCCCTTTCATTTATGGACGTTTCCCATAGCCTTTTTTTTGTATTTCTGTCACCTCCTACAAACATTGGTGAACAAACCCGGTTGGGGTGAGATCACCTAATTTCTTATCTACTGTATCTACATATTTTTTACCAAATGAATAAAATATCAACTTACAAAAAAATGAGGAAGATCATGTAATGTAGAAATTAATTATCTTCTCCTTCTTTCCATTCTTTTTTTTGGACATGTTTCCATTCCCCATATTTGCGGTCCACTGATATGAGAGACATATCATTGATGGATGTTTGTAGATGATGTTCTTTATCTAAATTTGAGCTTTCTGATTTTTGTACATGGTTTTTTCCCACCATTCCATCCTTCTTGTTTTTCATAGTTGTCTGGTGTTCTAATTCTTATATTTTTATTCAAATTATCTTACCTTGATTGAGTGTAGAATTTTCATTCTTACCTTGAATTGCCCCTTCCTCTTTGGCTATAGTATCCATGTTTTCCTCATGTCCTTCCTCAAAGATATGTGGATATGTAAACATCCATCCTTTTGGCTTATGTGCCTCTTTATTTTTTGGTTTCTTTTCTTCTTGGGGACATGTGTTCTGCAAGTGTCCCGTTTCAAAATAGATTTGACATGTCGATGTCATTTTCTCATATTCTAAAACCTGGGGCCATTGAATATTTTTATGTTTTAATGTAATATGAAGTGGTATACCTTTGCGAAGGTTTACATTAATTTTTATTCTGGGAGAAGTACAAATACCTTTCTTTTTTCTTTCAAAGTTCCTCTTGTTGGACTTATCCAGATCATTTGCAATATCCTCTAGCACTTGATGGTGCCAAAATTGAAGAGGGAGGTTTGGAAGTATCACCCATACTAGCATTGTTATTAATACCATATTTTTTGCATCGAACTTTAGAAACACTGGAGTAATAAAGAGCCCAACTCTACCCTAAAACCATGGACCTTCATATAAAGAATACTCCAAATTTTTTTCTGTATCAAATTGAATAATGAAGAAATATTTCAAACATAAATAATGTCATAGTTGGGTTTCCAAGGAGAAAAAACCCACTCATGAAATGCTTTTGATTTCATCCAGAAGCCTTTGAACCTATAGATAAACAACTTGGATTAAAGGGTTGTGAAGATAGAGTTTACCTTTAGAATATTAGCTTGCATGGATGGTGGTTGCTACATTTTATTTAAAATTTAGGGTCTTGAATTACTTGGAATATAATTTGTTGGGGTATAAGGCTTCCCTTTAACTACATATTTGATAAACTTAGACTTTTCATCTGGTATTATTAATCCTAGAGCCCCACCATGTAGCCCCATGTTTAAGACTATGGTTGATTTCCCTTACATGTTATAGTCTCTGATCTAGGAAGAGTTTTGAAGCATCTTCCCCTAATATAGTAGACTTTGAAATTTTGTCTAAATGCCCCATTTTACCTCTATTATTTATTTTATAGATTTAGCATAGTTTGAACTCCTTGACTAGAAAATAGAATTCTACCTTTTATATGTTTGATAAAAAATTGAAAGGTGCTCTTTTTCCCTCTCATATTGAGTAACATTCATCTTGGATCCAAAAGAATAAAGGGACATTCTTAAAGGAGAAGGAACCATTTCTCACACTTTTAGTATTGTCACTACTGAAGGTAAGGAATATCATATTGGAGAAACATCCAAATTTATAAATAAATTCTCTACCATGGGATACGATATACACCATGTAGAACAATCTTAAAATGTCAAAATAAAATGGGAGAAGAGTACAAACATTGAACCTATTTGCCACTCCCACTTCAACTGCACCATATATGAAAATAATGTATCAAAATATTTTATTAGTCATTCATTGTCACTTTTGAGATGGGTGAAAGGCATAAAAAGGGCGCTGACAAATCAATATTCCTTAGGATTGTATGTGTAGATGCTTTCAAACTCGTTTGACACACAACAGCTAAACGACAATTAAATTTATATATGAATAACCTAAAAAGTCCACAATATGGACAATGAACACAACACAACTCGATCTCCCCATGCCTTTCATCACCAAGAACTCTATGGATGGGTAGAAACATGACAATGGTACATTTCACATCATTGTAACCAGACAAACCTGTAATGCTAAGTTCCACTATTGTTTTCATCCTTAAGAACCAATTCATTATATTTTTAATTAGTAATGTAAATAAGGTTCTATAATATTGTTTTATTTAGGTTATTCATATTTTTAAATAGTTTTATAGATACTAATAGAGCCATTAAAATTTAAAATATAAATTCTTTACCCCATTATTTTACTTTAACTACACTAGGCTATTATACTAATTTTATAAATTTTGATATATTAAATTTTTAAACCAATAGAGATCCATACTATCACCACATCTATCAATCACTAAGAGGGATAAAATCTCTCGAGTTGCAAATCCCTTTTTGAGTGTATATTGTAAGGAAAGGTTTGTACATTAAGAGAATTGGTCTCTCTTAGTGCTTGATAGATCTAGAGTAAAGATGGATCTAGCTTGATTAATTATAAGATGAAATATTATATTTCCACTTTTGACTTTGTGAGGAAGTTGTATAGGTCTTTTAAAAGGATTTAGATAAATTATTTGAATATGCAAGTCAATGAAATAAATTAATTAAGTGAATTATTTGAATATCAATGTCGATTTATTTATTTCGATTATATATATTATATATATATATATATATATATATATATATTATATATAATATATATATATATATATAAGGGTTAGCTCAATTTTAATCGAGTCCCTATATGTTAAAACACATTTTCTATTTAAAAGTTATGGGCCACATTCTCTCGATGCTGTCGAAGTCTAGCTCCATGGTTACAGTAGTAGGAAGTGATTCCTTTGGGTGGATCTGCCTACTACAAATATTTTGAAGTCACTAATATCTGAGGTTTGTGAGCCATATACAAAATACACATACACCAACTATAATGAAATATTTTAATACCTAAAAAGGTGGAGTTATAGAAGTTAATTTTTCTTTTTGAGTATTTCTTGATAAGAGTAATAAGATACAGTGTACAATTCATTTAATTTTTAATATAAAATGAATATGTTCTATTTAAAAGGTATTAATATAAATAATAAAAGTAATGTGAGTCATAAATAGAATATTTCAATTTCACACACACGCACACACACACACACACATATATACAAATGGTTACTAAAATTCAAATCTGTCATGATGAAAAAGAGGGGATGTCGAGCTATGTGGTATGTGTTTGCCTATGGCCAAGTAGCCATAGTAAATTTCATGGAAACTTCTTCACTCTTTGTCTAAGGCTAAATGAGAATATATAGGGTTACTGGAGGGTTTCTTACCTAAATTTTTTATCACAAGTCAGTGAAAGGTTTTTTATCAAGGATTGATGTAGGATTTTGGTGACAATTTCTTTTATAATGAGAGAGAATGGAGGGTTCATGGTGATATAATTGGACCCAGGGGATATTCTAGTATTTTTCAGCCTTAAGACTACTCAGAAAAACATGGTAGAGCTGAGGCCTCCATCTAGTCTCTTAGACGCACACAATAATGACTCATGATCATCGTGAGAAATTTTTGGGAATTTTAGCACTTTGGGTTGTGGACACATGAATTATGATTAGAGTTTTGGTGAGGATGAGGTGTTGATGGTGGACGATGGTTTGGTAAACACTTCTCATTTTCCCCTTCCTAGGAATTCTAAAGAACTTCCTATGAACAATTACTTTATGATTTCTCCTTAAACCTTGGATGTAGGAGAAACACCATTTTTCTCGGGGTTTAGAGTGACATAAGACCAATATTTTCATCTATATGGGAATATCGTAGATGTGGTTTGAAATAGTGTTGGTTTAAGACAAGGTGGGGCTTTTCTTCCGTCTATATATTTTCTATCACCTTCTTGATTCATATGAAATGAAACACTTTATTCATTGGAATAGTTTGGTAGAGTGACAAATTCACGAGGGCTTAGCTCAATAAACCTTTGACATATCACGTGCATTTGTGGCATATCAGGCAATACCCTTAATCTGACCACATATTGAAAAAGCCTCTAAAAATAAAATTATCTAAACCCCTACTAATAAAAACCCAATACATCTTCCCAAATTAAAAAAACCCCTACTTTCACTAGATATTGTAGGTATCCATTTTTCCATTAACTTTAAGCTCCATTTTTTATACCTGCCAATATAAAAACCCTTTTCCTCCGATATATCCCCCAATATATTATGTCATTTTTTGCTTAACATATATCCCCCAATATGAATGCATGTGGTATGGTATCTCTCCCCTAGTGAAACCCCCATGGATGAATGGAGGCATAAGCAGGTCACAAACATAACAACATGAGCCCATTCTCCCTATCAAAAATTTGAGTAGATGGATGTCCTCAAGAAATTATAGGTGAGACTCTTAGGTTTCTAAAACCCTAAAAGTGGAAAGATTGGGGGCTAAACAAATAAAAACTATTGTTGAAAAGGAAGTTCCCACATAAGGTAGTGGGACTTGAAGGGTAACGGTTAAGAGGAATAAAGGAAAATGTATATGATCAAAACTTGCATACGAAAACATAGTTTTGGGAGATGATATATAAGTTGATTAAACTATGGGAATGGTCGAGCATATCTTGGTCAAAAGAGTAAAGGGTAGAGCATCCTAGTTGGAGGGCTTGTGTGAATGGATAAATAATACATGGGATGATACCATGGAAAAAAATGTAGAGGTAGATATATTAGTTGGTGGTTGGTTCATGCTCAAGTTTCAGTCGAAGGAAGTGGTTTCATGGGTCTTGGATAGATATTATAGCACAGACTACTCCACAATCATGCTAAAGTGATGGAAACTAATTTTTCATTGTTGTCGTGAATATCTGGATATTGTCCTGCTATAGGTAAACTTACCTGGGATCCTTCCCCCTCTCTGGCTCTGGATGTATCCAATATGATTAAGAAAAAAATTGGGGAATTTTTATGAAGTTTGTTTGAATTTCAAGACCTTAGATTAACAAATTTTCTTTAATTTCGATCAATCTAGACCCATGGGAGGGTTTATTTCTTGATATTTCCTTCACCTTTAGAGGATAAATGATATGTAGCATATTGACCATTAGGAAATACCTTTTCAGTGTAGGTGTTGTCACTACTACGACCATCTTGTGAGGGATTGTCCATTGAGATATAGAGGAGAAAGGGAACCTAAATTATAACAAGTTGATAGTACATAAGACATATATGTGAAGGAAGGTTTTGGAGCTATAATAGAGAAAAATAATGTAGGCCAATAGGAGAAGGACCATGGCTCATTGATCACTCAATCACCTTTATATAAGGGAGTAGATGTCTCAAAGAAAGATACAATGGATGAACAAGTAGAGTCATGAGCTCTAGATTAGGATACCTCCTCTCTTAGTACATGTGTCTCTTCTCCCACCCCCATTTTTATTTGAAATTTTGTTTGTATGCATATGGATCCCATTCCTTCTAGGATTTCCCCTACTTCATGTTTATCCCCTCCTCTTGTTTCGCTATACATCCCAATTGACAATGTTTGTTGGCTGAAGGGGACCTGACCCAGGTTCGAAGTTATTTATGCCAACCAACAAAACCCTAACTACTATCCCTTTTGGTAACAACCTGTGTAGTGCAGGCTACAGTCTCACTTGAAGTAGTATTGGGGGATACTAGAACCAGGTTCCTACATCTAGAGGCATGTGTGATGGTTTCATAAGGTTCTTATAGCTTAGATCTACCTTCACGCAGATCTATTCCTTCCTACTATCAACTATTGCAACTCTATAAAAATGACCTTTAGATCTTCGTGAAGGTACTTAATTGTTCTTATCATGTAGGAAGATTACTGATATACCATTTTCACGTGTTAAATGTGATTTCTGAAGCCCTTATGGCCTAGATCTACAATCAAGTAGACATACCCTTTCGGAACAACTAACTATAGAAGACCTATCTAACGACTTCCTGATATTCATGAAGGTGATTAATTATACTTATTAGGTATGAATATTACAGATTGGTCCATTTTGTGTAGAAAATAAGCATTAAATCATATAAACCATATCACATAGCGAAGATACATAAACTTAAACAGAAGTAAACAACAAGACAAATATGCATCATAATTGCTTCCCAAAGAGTATTTATTATGAATAAGCATTCAATTTACAGAATTTTCCTCCCTACGGACTCAGTTGCAGGGGCCTGCGTACTCATCTTGTGGACTTACCAGGGTCTTTGTGCACTCAAGTACAGGAGCCTTCCCCTTCCGCCTAAGTACAGGAAATAGACCTTTCCTACCTTAGCACCTTGCCCTTACAATGATTCTTCACTTAAAGTTACCTTCTAAGACTCTTTATGACTCAACTACTTATAGCATTTTCTTTACAATACCATGGTCCGCAGACCATGGGAGGGTCTCAAAACAACTCTATCACTTACCCACCTAAGCGACTAAAGCCCCTTTTACTCTACTTAGCTACATGTTCCGCTTCCACATTTTGTGAAGACTTTACATTCTTTAACAAAAAATATGACAAAAATTGACTTAAATGACAAAATGTGACCCCTGGGACCCCATCCCAACAATGTCATTATTTCCACTATCTCATCAACGCCTCCCTAAAATCATCTTTTAGTGTCATATCCCCTGCCCCCTTTGGATTCCCATTACAATCTCTGACACATAATATCCAATGAAGAGTCTAGAGAAGAGACTTGTATTGGATAGGAGGGTTTGGTTATACCTCCACCCATTATGGGAGTAGACTGCACTAGAGGAAGAAAATTCGATATTTCTATGGCCACGCTAAAGGTTTTCCTTGATATCGCTAAAGGGAAACATAAATATCTCAATGGGGCACTTAGAGTAGCATAGGCCCTAGGATCCATTTTTTTCTAATTCTCATTTCCTTCAATTACACGGGTCTAGCTAGCCCCAAGAAAAAGCTATCCTAGAAAAGGATGATACAGTCTAAAAAAATTGACATTCTATTGTTCGGAAATGAATGTGTTTTTAGTTTAAAATTGATTTTACCTACTTGATATTTACTTGTGATATTTGTTGGATTTTATTACTTAGTTTTAATTCTTTATCAAATAATTACAAAATATGAAGACCACAAACACACAAGATATCGGCCCTAACCCAGGGAAAAATGCCACAATTGGGGAAAACTCGAACAATCCTCTTCTTATAGAAACAGATCAAAATGATACTTGCAAGACCCAAATACCAAGACCTCTTCCAAGAGCCAATTTAGCCCTATATTCTTTGCCAAATTCATTCTCAATAAGGTAGCTTCTTATGTCACAACATCCCTTGTTCCATAGTGATCCTTTTCCCTTCCTCTAGCTTGTATTTCATGGATCTTATAGCCCTCCAATAACTTTCCTATCATAGATACTGCAACTCAGACTTCACATGTACTGTAGTCATTCTTTAAATCACATACCACCATGGAGTAAGTTTGATATAACTCATATTATTTCACAGAATTCTGATCATATAAAACTTGTATTTAATCCATAGAGAACTCACACATGTTCTTCCATGTTTATTTATAACTTCCATGAATTCTCTACAGAAAAATTGAACGAAAATTCATTGAGAACTTCCACAAACATACTACACAAAAACTCACATATCATCTTACAAAAGATAGGATATATTTCCATAGAACAACCATGAAAAATTGCATACCAAAATGAATAAGGATATTTGTTGATTAGGATGACTTAACTATCTGGAGGGATGACTTGGTCTTATGGAGATAAATTTGACATTTTAAAACTAAAGAAAAATTCTTTTCCTTTTTCTTGCAAAGAGTCCAAATGGAATTTGACTCAAATTTAATTCTTTGACATAATCAAAACCTAAAATCATGAAGAACATGTTTAACTAAATAAAAAATAATAATATAATTTTTTTCTTATTTTTTATTTTGAAGCAAGTACAAATATAAATATGAAGATAGAACCTAGTTACTTTTGGAACACTCCCTCTTAACTAGGGAGGTATTCATAAACACTCAACTGTTCAATCTGAAGTTGAAATATTCACATAAGAATGGATCCATATTGATAGGAATCAATGATGATAGTTTCATCATAGCTACTATTGTCAGATTACCAAGGCCTTGACATGTACATTCTATATCTCAATAAGATTGGAGCATAATGTTGGAAGGCAATCTATAGAACACCACACCACTTGTCTTAGGTACATACTCCACCTAGCATATCCAAGATATGTCCTCCATTGGAAAATTTCCCTAAAGGAAATTTCTATCCACCAAACTAGTCCTTATCCGAGTCCATGTACTTGACGTAGGATCTCAATCCTAATCTGTCATAGTACTTGACACAAGGAGTACTAATGAGCCTCACAAATGGGTAATTATATGGGCTCATTTTACCTCCTAACCTAGTCAAATCAACCATTCTCTTATATTATTGTATGATTTTCTAATTATATTTATGTTTATAGATTGAGTTGAGTTAGTTATTGTGCCATGTGGTCTAACATGTATTTAATGCAGATTATTGATGGATTTTGAGGTCAAAGACAAGGATCCAATGGAAAAATGGTAGAAATAACTCAAAGTAGATAGAGCAGAGGACTTATAGGAGGAAATCCCCCTCATTTATTACTCCTCACTTCGAATTCCCCTTCATTCAGCTCGAAGTACAGGTAGTCGAAACATGCACTAGAAGGCAGTTGAGCAAGTGGAGGATGACTGATGATTATCTCGAGTTTTGGGAGCCAAGCCTCCCTTATTTTAAGGAAGCTATTGATAGCTTCATTTGTATAAGTAAAGATACCTAGGGCCTCACTAGGGTCAAAACTTTTTGCTTATGTAAACTCTGCTCAAATTTCGAGCTTATTTTTTCGTGATAGTTTCATGTAATCTTGTTATTGTTTTGAGAATAAAGATGGAATCCTTCTTGAGCTAGCACTGAGTCACCTCAAAGGGCTGAAGATCTTGGGTTAGGGCCTAATCCAGGAAGCCAAGTTCCTTTTTATTTGTATTTATATGCCTTGTTTCAATTTGTATATTAGGTTGTTGTTAGATGTATTTCTCTTATGGTTAAGAATATGTTGCTTTTGATGATTAGTAGTTTGATTCCATTTGTGCTTTCTGTAGCAGGTTAAGAAGTGATAAAGAAATGATTAAAAAATTCTAGCAATAGTACCTTGGCCTCTCTTCCTCCTCTGGGACCATGAATTGAGGCAAAGACTCTCTTGTTGCCTTAAAAACACAGATTTTCCTCATTCATAGGACTTCTAGTGTTTGCAACTTTTTGGTAGGATTATAGTCCAGTTTTGCTTTGCTTCAAATATTGTTCATCATGCTTACTTCCTAATTTTCAATAGCCTTCTTTCATGTTTTCCTCTCTTGTAGAATTTCTCAGCATTTACTTTTATAGATCATAGTTAGACTATTTTGATGCAAAACTCTTTTTTCTAGATGCACTCATTTCATTGTTTGCTTGACCTTATTGGTTGACTGTCAATACCTTTGCAACAAATCTATTCTAGCAGTAGGCTAGCTAATCAGCCATCCCATCCTCCATCTTATCCATGCCCTACAGGTCGCTCAAACCTCACCTCAATTCTTCCTTAGTTTCCTGCATTTTCCATAGAACTTCTTCCTCTCTCCTTGAGCAAACCCAATCATCTTTCTCTCTCCTGGTCATTCATGGTAGATCTTAGGCACCCTAAAACCTCATTCCAACATTCATCCACCTTTTTCACCCACTCTCACACCCTCATAACAGTGAAAACAACTCTCGACCCCCTCCTGTAGGCCTCCTGTAGTTGGCTTGTTTTCCTCTTGTAGATTTCTTGTGTCCTCCTGTAGATTTTCTTGTAGGCTTTCTTTTCAAGGCCGAGTGTGGGAAAAGCCTCCGGAAGGCCACCTGAAACCTCCTAGGACCCATTCACACTGTCCTACATCCTCTCGAGTCCCAAAACCACCCTTCAGCACCACCTATTCGCTGCCACATTCACACACAATAAATTGCATGTGTGTCAAATTCACATAAAAATCCAAAAATATGTTTTTTCTTATTTACTTCTAGAAATTTCTTAGTTAGATGTTTTTTACCTCCTTGAATAGGTAATGGAATTTCCTTTATGGTTTTCATAGTTCTTTCTACAAAAGTAGAATTAGTTGGTTAATTAGGGTTCACTAGAATTTCTTTACATCTCAGTGTTTATCCTTTCTGCAATTAGAATAGCATCTTTCTCTCCTTTCATCAACTTTTGAGTAATCTTTCTCCTAGTAATCTTGCATCGACTAACCAAATGACAACCTGCAGTGAGAAGTAGTACTTGTGCATAAAGCACTAACACTTCCAAGTTTGTTACAAACTACCAGGTTGATAAGAGTAAAGCAGGTAGCCCAGGAGTTGTAGCATTATTGCTGCAATACTAGTGCCCACCAAGTACCAATGTCTAAACTTCCTCCCTCCCAACCTGAGAGGAGAAATGAATGCTCATTCCCTCTAAAATAGGTTGAGTGCATCAACAAGCATCAACTTTTGTCAGAAGTACTCATATTTCCCTTATATCAGCTACCTATTGTTGTTGTAGCTTCCTCAACGAGCACTATTACCACTAAGTTTTATCATCTTACAACTCCTAGACTAGGGCTTGAAATATACCTATTAATAGATAGTTATTACTTCTCTCATGACCTTGTACTTGAGGTTTTCATTTACTACATCCTATATACCTTCCCATTTCATATACTCCTTTTGATTTCAAAAGGTTTCTTGTAGGGATACCTAGAATTCCCTAATAGTGTGACAAATCATCTACTCTTGTCACTGTCCTTCAAGCCTTCAGATCTCCCAACTTGTCAACAATTTTGATACTTTAGGACATTATATCTTAGGTATTTCATAGTCTACCCTCTAAACATCCATCGAACTACATTGGAACATTGCATCTTAGGGCCTCAATATCTTCCTACTATACATATTCTTTGTACTTCAAATGTGACAGAACTAGGGCTTGATAACACTACCCTCTAACAACCCTCTTTCTCCACCAAAGGATTGTACATGAGGAAATCAAACAAGAGACCCTCTTAAGAGAAGTATGCACTAGAATATAGTATACTAGGCCTACTCTAAAGAATTATTCAAAACTCCATGTATAGATCTTCTCTTTCTGTCTAGTCACAACCCTTATTTTTAACCAATCGCATGTGCATCTATTCAACAAATTGAGGAAAAAACACTAAAAAGTATTTCATTTACTTGAGACCCTATGTCCCTTACACAATCAACTTACCTAGGCTTCTTAGGTATCCTTTAGTGTCTCACTATCCTTTCCTCCATATGCTAGATAGAGAAAACATCACAAGACTTAGGGTTTCTTATCAACTACACACATGACACTGAATAACCTCATGCATATAATGTAATTTGGGTTTCATTAATCTTCCCACATATCATTGATATTCCCACGTACATACACCAAACTAGGGTACAATTTTATTCTATTTAAACCATTAAAAAGTCCAACCATTACACTTATTCTTCCATTGTAGCAATCTACTTCTAACAAACCTTTTTCATGATCTTCTTGTCCTCATATTTGTTGCCTAAAAATTATACCATACCTAAGACAAAATTTGTCCTAAACATAGGTGAAACATAACTCCAAATAACAATATTTTTTTTTTCGTATTAGAGATATTATCCAACACTTGGTCCTCTCCATAGGGTGTAAAATTGAGAAAGATAATACATACATTATAGGGAAGATTCAAATAGCTATTGGGCATAGGGAGAAGATCTAAATAGGGAATACAAAGGTTTTATCATAAGTCTTTAGAATAGAACTCAACTCATTGCATTGATCAACATAAGACAAGGCATCCATGCTTCTTTATGAGCTCAGTGAAGCCTGTAAAGATCCTTAGCATTCTGAGAATCCAACATACTAAATTACCTCAGTCTATATGCCTCCTTACTACAACCACCTTAAACCATCAGCGTCCACAAACCCTGCGATTACTTTGATCATAAAGAAACAAGTGATAAACCTCCTCTCAAACCTATGATGTTATACGCAGCATTTTTAGCTAACTCAACCCTCACATGGCCTTGATTCCAGCTCTAGCTAGGGGTCTCATCCCACCTACAAACTTAGCAATCATGTACCAACCCTACCATAGAGGATTATTATCGATACACATGAAATCATGTCTAAAATAACCCATGAACAAATCTCCTTTAACATTTTCTTCTAGAACATTAAAAGGGACAACACCCTTGACTTTATACCTTCTTACAAACTCATTCACCTTGAGATGTGTGGTTCTTGTGCTTGTCTTTTCATTGATAAGAGGCACTTGTGAATGGCCCTTCATAACTTCTTCTTATTATGACTTTTCCATGATTTGTCACAACTTATTTGCAAAGATATCAACTTTCATTGATGATTTTTAGATCTTCATGTAATGTTATATATTTCATTGCTCACTTCATTTTAGTGTCTCTTAGATTCTCGCAAATTTTACCACAGAGAGTCTAGAGTGCAAGAACTTGTTTCTTATTCTTGTTTGTGTATGCATCACATAGATAATGAACCTTTCACATCACAGAGGTTAAGATCATCGTAGAGATCATTCCATTTTACAACATTCTACAAGAAATCGTCTAATCCACAGAGATAGTAGGAATATGAACTCATCGAATCCATAGAAGAATAGGCATCTAAAAGGTCGTAGATGTAATCAATATAAGCTCGAAATTGTACCACTTATTAGAGTGTATATATTTCCAAGTTATTATATGTGATCCGTAATTCTTTTAATTGAAATTTTCATATCTCAAACCATAATTTCTAAACCAATGTTAATAGAAAGTGATCTTCAATCTATATGCTATTTACCATAGCTCTAATACCATGTTGGAAAATCAATGTGCTTGTAGATTAAAATTGATTCTCCTTACTTGATAATTACTTGTGATATTTGTTTTCCTTTTATTACTTACTTTTACTTCTTCATTAATAAATTATCAAAATATTAGGAGTAGAAAAACATAAGATATCCGCTCCAAGTGAGGGTAAAACCTCATAGGTGGGGAAAACTCAAATAATCTTCTTAATATAGCATCAAATCAAAATTATACCTCCGAGACCCGAAGAACAAAACCTCCTCCAAGCACCAATGTAGCTGTCCATTCTCTATCAAAATTTATCTTCAATAAGGTAGCTTGATCTATCACAATATCTCTTGTTCCTGAGTGATCCTTCATCCTTTCTATAGGATATATGCCACTCATCTTACAACCCTCCAAAATATCACACATCATAGATACTACACCTCTAACTTCACATGTAATATAGCCATTCCTAGCTCAAATACCATCATGGAGGAAATCTTTTATAACACATATTACTTTACATAATTTTGATCAGAAAAACCTTGCATCTAATCCACAAAAAGACTCACACAGGTTATTCTGTATTTATTCAAAACTTCCACGAACTTACTATAGAAAACTTCAACAAAATTTCCTTGATAACTTCCACAAACGTGCTACAAAAAAAGTTTCGTATCTTCTTACAAGAACTCACACATCTTTCCATGGAATAGCCACGAAATATCACATGCCAAAATGAATGATAATAAGTGCCAATATATACTTGACTATCTAGAGGGTCAACTTCCTTGTATGGAGGTAAATTTGACTCTTTTTGTCTAAAAAAAAATTATTTTCCGTTTTCTTACAAAGATTCCAAATGAAGTTTTACTCAAACTTATTTCTTTGACTTAATCAAAACCTAGAAGCATGAAGAACATTCTTAAATAAATAAACCATAATAGTATAATCCTTTTTATTTTATTTTTCTTTTGATACAAGTACAAATATAAATGTCAATATCAAACATAGTTACTTTTCCAACATTTACTGCTTCAAAAAAAACAAGGCAAAAGTGATAAGATCTTTGATATATTGAAAAAAATGTTCCCTAGATGGTTTTTCCTTTCAGATGATGCTACAAGATGTTCAATAGGATTACCTATGGGCTTCAAAATAAAATCCATAAAATTTATTAGTTTCTAATGCTCTAAACATATTCTTGAGGAAAACATTTTTTCATCAAAACTTTGTATGGTGTTATCTGTGGTCAATATTTATCTCCCATGGCATGAAAGAGTTTATTACTTGAACAATTTATTTAGAAAATCATTTATGAAGAAATACAACCTCATTATCAAGGGTGACCTAAACTTCTCCTTGGGAGCCTTTAAAGTATGGGGACTCCAAGAGGTCCTGGACCATTTCGCTGATTTCTTCATCAGGAAACTTATTAGTATTCATCTAATTGGTATAAACCACATCAATTAAAAATATACATGTTGTAATAGGAGTACTGGAGAGAAGATGGTGTTGAGTTCCAAAACTGCCTCTCTCTTAAGCAACTCTTTCATCCTTCTTCCTTCGTTTTTCCATGAAAAATGCATCCTAAATCATCAAAAGACATTGTACATTGCCTCAAGGAGTATATTTCAGTGATTTACAAATTATATTGTTATGTTTTTTATTTGAATAGATTTTTATTTCTCATCTATCAAACACAACCACATTCTGCGGCTAACCGGCTATTCCGCAGCCATCTCCACGATTTTGTAGGTTACAGGTGTCAAGAGAGGAAATGGACCCTATGGGTAGTTAGGAAAATGCCAAATCATGGATGGTATCATATCCATTTGCCCAAGATCGATGAGGAGGACCCTAGTCAAAGGCAAGTCAACTGAAGAAACCTACAACAAGTAGAACTCTGTTTTTGCAGGATTCTTAGTGAATGGATCTGAGGCAATCTCCTAAAGCCAAGGATGTCGTTTGCCACCTACACAAATAGTATCCAACAACCACTACTCAATGATTTATGTTTCAAGGAAACCGAAGACAGTAATTCCAGATATATTACCTGTCTACGTGTTTTGTTGTAGATGACTTCTCTCTTCAAATAGTTGTATATTTTTCCTATAAATACCAGCGTTTATAACGCAGAACAAGTTCACGTTTTTGCTGATATAATAGTTCACATTTCCGCTTTGTAGTGTGAGAAACTCAATGCTCCATTTTTAATATAAAAGCTATGTTTTTAATGGATAGCTGAAGCGCTTGTGAAGTGTTGATTTTGCGTAGCTAATCCGAGACCTTGCAAAGGGCCCCTGCGTGGTCAAGGGTACATTGTATTTCTGTACATTTTATTTCTATTTGTCTTTCTTAGTTTAGTTGTAACTTCATTGTGTGTATTTCATCATGTTCATAATCATTTTCTAACACTATGTGTCATGCAACTTATGTCATTTTTCACTAACTTAGAGTATTTGTATTCCAGCATAGAATAGTCCTTTGATTTTTATTGCTTTCTAGTCTCTTAACTATAGTTCTAAATTGATGTCAGTAGCATAATTAGATTTATTTCATCTGTTCTTCCTCACTTTCTAGGTTTTAAATTAAGTTGTTCAATGCCTTTTTCTTATTTAGTGTAGTCACTCATGATATAAACAAATGTTTCCAAAATCCTTTCATTGATGGTTAATCCTCAAACTAAATGGCGAAATGTTGTGTTTATGAATGAGTCTTTCATTACAATTGTTGTTCATTAGTTTTTGAGTTAAGATGTTCAATGCAATTTTATTATTAGTGTAGTCACTCATGATATAAATGAATGTTCCGAATAGCCTTTCGTTGATGGTTAATCCTCAAACTAAATGGTGAAATATTGTATTTATGAATGGGTCTTTCATTACAATTGTTGTTCATTAGTTTTTGAGTTAAGCAGTTCAATGTCATTTTCTCATCAGTTTGGTAACTCATGATATCAATGGATATTTTCAAGAACCCTTTTAGTTGAAGGTTAATCCTAAAACTAAGTGGTGAAATGTTTTATTTATGATTGAAACTTTCTTGCATTTTCATGTTTAGTTTTGTTAGAATGATGAAGAATGAAATCTCTCAAGATTTCTATCATAAGGAGGTAGTTCACCATAAGTTATGTAGCTGAGTGACAACAATACTTCATTTAGAATAATTGAAATTTTATTTTTAGTTCTTCACTTAGTTTAGTTGCAGTTCCATCTTTAGTTGTCCATTAAGCTTTAATTTTTCAAGTAGATTAAATAGTAGAAGTAATTTTATTTCCGGTATTTCATTTTCAGTTTATCCTAGATAGCTACAATCTCATTTTCTCATTAAAGATTTGGTTTTGTAATTGAGTACATAGTAGTTTTAAAGTCCTTTCAGTTCATATTTTGGAAAGAATCATAATAGCAAGAAGAGAAGCTCTGTTTTCATTTTCTTGTTTACAGACTTTACTTCCAAATTTGGCCTAAAAGCACTTTTAGCTCTCACTTCATTTCTCTAGGTTCCTAGCAATAGTAGATTAAGATTTTGATTACATTTTAGAACATTAGGAATCAAAAGAACAAAACCCCAAAATAAACATAAACTTCAAAATAGTGAGGTAAGAAAGGGTCATCTAGCACATATAGTGCACTAGACTTCATTAGTTCACAATACCTAGATTGATAATTTATGTAGCAATTTAGGACACTAAATTGACCGAACATTTTGGTGCCATTGCCGAGGAAGTGTAACTAGGTAGCCTTGTTTCTTACATTAATCAAAAATAAATTCAGAAACAACAAAATAAAACAATGACATGCAGAAGAGAAAGAGATTCTAGGGGTAGATTTATAGCTAGGGGTAGAAGTTCAATTTTCACAACTCCACCTACTCGACCAAGGTTTAGAAAGGATACACCTCCATCCCACACTCATACTCCCAGCCTTATGATTCCGAGAATTCAAGGGGAATCAACTCAGTTAGAAGATTCTCCTACATCTACTAAATCAGACCTAGGAGAGAAAACCTTTTTCACCTCTATAGGGAGTCTACTGTAGTTGAGGAAGTAGGAATACCTAGTGAATAAGAAGAAGTAGAAACTCTCTCCCATCATCCATTAATAGAAGAACCAGAAGAATCTAAGGAAACTATAATGGTAGAAGAAGAACAAGATGGAGAATTTTCACTATTTGGAGGAGGGGGTAGAGGGAGAAGTAGAGGAAACAATAGAGGAGGTATAGGTAATAATGGAGGAGGTAGAGGAATAAGTGAAGGAGATAACTCATTTGGATTCCCTATAGTAGATGAGAAAACACATACAACAACGAAAAGCATTTCACCATCTCTCCGCACAAACTTTTATGGGTTGAGAAGTGAGGATCCTTAAACATTTTTTATTGAGTTTGAAGTCTTATGCAAAACCTATGACTATCTAAAAGACTCTCAAAAACTCAAATTGTTCCCTTCAAGACTAAAAGGGGCTGCTTTGAAATGGTTCATTGGGTTAGTCACTCAATCCATTAGAAATTGGAATGACATGAAACAAGCGTTTTTGGATAGATACTTGGATTATTGTATCCCTACCAATCATAAGGATGAAGTGTTCAAAATGATGCAAAAGGAAGATGAAAACTTAGAGGATTTGCTTGAGAGGCTTAAATACAATTTGAAAAGAGAAAAAATGAACAATTTAGATGAAGAAACTTTGAAAGCTCTTTTGTTAAAGGCCATTAGAGATGAGTGGATAGATATTCCTAACATGATGGGGAAGGGAGACATCTCTTAACTTCCATTGAGTGACATAGCAGAACTATGTGTCCATCTCTCAAGAGGGAAATCTAAAACTGGGAAAGGACCAAGAGATCCTTTTCTTATTAGAGCAAACAAATCTGCAACTGGATCTATAAGTAGGGAAGAAATAGGAAATATGCTTGATGACTTTAAAACTAATATTTTAGGGAGCCTTAATGAGTAGCTAGACACCGTCAAAATCCAAAACAAGTAGAAAGAAGAAGTTGATGCTTTGGCCATCATTTTTCCAAAATTCAGAAAGAAACATGCTCTAAGGGAATGCCCTTTAGATGCAAAAATTGTAGAAACTTGTATGATTTGTTTAGAAAGTCATGAGACCAATGGTTGTCCTTTAATCCCAGGTCTTAAGGCTATCTTTCAAGGGGAAACATTCCCAAATCTTGTATAACCTCTTTGTTTTGTTGCAAGAAGACCTTGGCAGAGCCACAAAATCAAGGATTTAACAATCCAGTGAACTTTAAGCCCTCACCAAATTGGAATTCTTAGCAGCAACCTTGGCCTCAACCTCAATCTCAGTATCAATCTCAACAATGTGCACAAGGGGTACAAAATCCTCATGGGAGATTTGCTCAATATTATCAATATCCTCCAGCTGATCAGAGCTATATCCCCTACAAAATCAATAGCAAAATCAACAACCACAACTTCCAAATCAAAGCCCTCACCTTTCATTTCCATTTCCACAACAACCTCCACAACAAAGTCAAAATCCCCAACTCTTACTTCCATTTAAACAAAAACCAAATCAACTACCCACCCAACCATTGCCAAACCTGATTTGGAAATGGAAGTACTTAAAAAGCTGTGCAAGGTATCCATTTCCATTCAATTAAATGTGAAAACTGTACTCCATGTCTTGTTGATTAAACAAAGTATTTTTGAGAGTTGTTTATGAGTTTTTGTGTTCAAGAAAGTTAATATGATTTGTTGTTTACATATTAAATCACAAATATTCAGCGAGATAACTTCAACATAACATGACACATATGTTTGGTGAGGAGTTCACCCCTCTTGGGCTGTGTCTGCTGGATCAAGCCTCCCAAAATGAGCTTGTCCTCTTGTATTAAAACTACTTCAAATGCTAATACAAGTGTAAAGGTGCCTCCATAGGAAAATTTGAATGAAAATACAGATTTAGAAGACATGAAAAAGCTAAAAATGGCTTTCCACAATCACTAAACAGTGAAAAATTACCCAACACAATGCCTTCTTCAATAGGCCCTAGTGGCTCTTGGAACTTCTTTGAAACATTTTAGGTAGTAGATGTCCTCCAATGTTCCTAAAACCTCTTCCATTAGATTCGAAAGGTCAAAAATAGCAGAAAATGACTTTTGTTTTGCCTCAAATAGGTGAACACAACCCAACACAACTCAATCACTGAAATGGCCCTCATGGCCCTCCAAGCTTCCCTAAAGCTAAACAGTGAAAAGAAAGCCTAAAAAGGAAAAATAAACTATGTAAATGAATTAAGAGCATAGTAAATAGTCAAGATAGACTTTTCTTTCACCTCCAATGGATGAACACAGCCCAATGCAACTCCAACACTATCTAGGCCCTAGTGGCTCCCCAAACTTGTTCGCTGAAAAAGTACATAAGAATCACCTTGGTTGGATATAAAACCTTTGTCAGTGGCTCCAAAATGATGAGAATATATGAAATCAAAAAAAAAATCGTCCAAAAAGGATCTCCCATGCCAAAGTTATGGCTAACTGAAGTTTTCTCCCAGTTTGCGCTAAAAAACTCCACTAACTGTGGATAACTGCTAGTTAACTCCGCTAGTTTGGCAAATTCCACCAATTTTGGAGAACGCCCACTAGATTTGTTGGACCGTTAACTTCTAGCATTAAAGGTTAGGCGGCATGGTCACATGCGGGCTAGAAAACTGCCGACAGTTAAGGGTTAACTGATAGCAAAGTATGGTTAAATATAATGTTTGGGCTTAATGGTTAGGAACCACCAACTAGTCCACCAATTTAGGCCATTTGGCTAGCATAGAGGAGACCATGGTTCAAAACCTATGGAGTGCCAAAATTTTAACTTCCCATCATTTCTCCAACTAGGGGCCACGTGGCGACCTCCGGGCTTACCATGTGTTGCCCATTCATTTGTCCTCAAACAAACTCATCCAACCATAGTTCGCCAAGTGTCACAATCTAGTTGGCCCGCAGGGAATATTCTATGGAATATTGCCAAAATATTCCTAGGAATATTCCCAAAATATACATTTTTTAATATTTTTCAAATTCAAAATCAACCCAAATCAAACTAATTTTTGAAAACTTCAAACTTGAATAACTTTCACATACGGTGTCAGATTTTTGAACCTTTCATGGTGTTGGGATCACATCGAAAAGGCCCATCCAGTTGTTTAGGTTGCAAGTAATTTTGAACACTTTCAATATTGATCTTTTTCCATGGCTTGGGCTTGAGCTCCTGATCAAAACCCCAATAATAAAAACCATCAGAATGCTTACATGGTAGAAGGACAACAATTTCCTACTTATATGATTCCTCCTCTAGATCTTAATGATTTTCAACTTAGATCTGCTAGGATATTAGAAAAGGAAAAACCTTTTATAGATATTCAAGAAGAAGATGCTTCTTAGGAGAACTCTCTGAAAGTTAATAAAAGTTTTGAGGAGAAATCCCTCCAAAGCCAAAACATTGAAAAAGGAAAACAAAAGGAATCAATAGACATGACTCCCATAATTGAGCAACTAGCATCTACTTCTACACCTCCCTTTCCTAACAGATTGCAAATTGATAGAGGAGTAGAAAAACAGATCTTGTTGCCCAATTATGACTTCCTAGATGAATTGAAGAATGTTTGTATCAAGATTCCTTTGTTACAAGCCATTAGAGAAAACACCAGGAAAAACCAAGAGACAAAAAGAATTCACTTGGCAGGAAATATAACAAATATCATGATGGTAGTTCAACAAAGAAATTTACTTTGTATCCTCCAGCAAAATAAATCACAGAAACAGATGACATAGATGACAAGGAATGGATTGATGATGAAGATGTTATTCAACCTATCTTTACGATATCACAAATTAGTGAAGATAGTCAAATTTTGAATACATTGGAAAATTTTGAAATATCTTCAGAATATGATCATGCACAATTTGAGGAAAAATATAATGCTGAATACTTGTCATCTAGGAAGATGTCTCTCTATTCTATGGAATTTTTTGGTGGCTCTACAATTGAAATTTTCCCAGGTAGAACATTGAACATAAACAAAAACTTGGAGAAACTACAACAAGAAGAGCTAACTAAGATATTACAAAAAAATTCTACTACATTTGCATGGGAGTATACTGACATGAAAGGTATTGATCCTAAGACTTGTACCCATCATATCTATATTGAGGAAAATAGTAGACCAATTAGACAACCTCAAAGAATAATGAATCCAAATCTCAGAGAGATTGTGAAGAAAGAGCTCCAAAAATTACTCAATATAAACCTCATTTACCCAATCTCAGATAGCCAATGGGTTTCTCCTTTGATAATTGTGCCTAAAAATAATGGTAAATGGAGGGTGTGTATTGATTACAGAGAATTGAATAAAGAAACCTTGACAGATCACTTTCCTTTTCCCTTTATAGATCAGGTATTAGATATATTAGCAAGTAAAAAGTATTTCTCACTTTTGGATGGTTTTAGTGGTTATAATCAAATTCTGGCAGCACCTGAGGATCAGGATAAAAGCACATTTACTTGTCCATGGGGAACTTTTTCCTACCGAGTGCTTCCTTTTGGGTTATGTAATGCACTAGCAACATTTCAAAGAGAAGTGCTAGGAATTTGTTTTGATCTAATACATGATTATGTAGAGGTATATATGGATGATTTTACAGTCTATGGTAACACGTTTGAAGAAGCTTTGGAAAATTTGGAAAAAGTCCTTAAAAGATGTAAAGAAACAAACCTTTCATTAAGCCATGAAAAATGCTTTATGATGTTTACAGAAGGTATTGTTTTAGGACATCACATGTAACCAATCAATTGGACAAACATTTTATGGAAGAAGATATGGTTGGAAAAATTGCCTTCTTTCATCAATGGGTTTGAATTACTGAGCTTTCTAATCATCACTTGATCTTCCTAGAGGTAAAAGGTGGAAATAAAAAATTTGGTAATTGTTTCAAGTACATGCCCTCCTAGATAAATGATGATGGATTTTTTGTAATTCATAAAATATAGCTAGATACCTTTCAAATAGAATCTGTAATATTCACCAACCCACTAGTTCATGTAAAACCTCAAAAAGGTGGAGTAGACTAGGATTCAGTGGGCACATCAAAAAAGGATAGAGATGATGCAGAACTCAAATTTGTGGAAAAGGAATTAGATATACTCGAATCTATAGAGGTTGGGGGATGTGAATCAGTGGAAGTAAAAAAAATAATCATTCAACTAGAGGCATATAAGAAGAGACTCCTAGATGAAAAAGAAGGACACTAGAGTTGAAAGAGAAGAGTAGTTTGCTTAAAAATGGTGACTAAAATACAAAATTATTTAAAAATTATGTAAAAGGGTGAAAAATTTGTAATACTAACTAGGAGTTTCCCAAGTCAAATGGATGTTGAGTTATAAAATTTTAAGAACTGGCATCTATGGGAAAATATCTCTTCACGACACCAAGGGAAGCTAGCATTAACGAAGTTGTTTAACTAACTCAATTCTTTCCATGTTTTGGAGGTGATGAGGACAATCAAACTTTAACGGATTCTATCCCAGTTAGGGAATTGCAGGTCATTCTTAAAGGAATGAAAAAGGATAAAAATCCTAGCCCATAAGGTTGGACATTGGAATTTTATATGGGATTATTTGAATTAGTGGGTGGTGATTTACTCACAGTGGTCAAAGACTCCTACCTATCTACAAGAATCTATGACCCTTTAAATTCAAAATTAATCACTCTTATCCTAGAGAATAATAAACCTTAAAAATTTTATGGCTACAGGCCAATACCCCTATGCAACTATGTTTACAAAATCATCATTAGAATTACTACCAATAGAATTAGACCCATGTTGTCTAGGAATGTATCGAGAGAACAATTTGGATTTTTTCATCAGGAACACAAAGCTATGCTTTTCCATGGGAAGGGATTCATTTTCTCAAAATCACGAAATTTAAAGAAATGATGGCCAAAATTGACCTCTCAAAAGCTTACAACAAAGTCAGTTGGTTTTTCATTTGGATGATTCTCACCCACCTTCAATTTGAAGTACCTTTGATCACTTTTGTTATGAGTTGTCTCACATAAGAATCATTAATAGCGTTAATAAAAATATTGACCTCCCTATTCTTTCATTCCCGGGGCCTAAGACGAGGCTACCCACTACCCTTCTCCTATTTCTTTTAGTAGCATATGGTCTAAGAAGGATACTATTGGGAACAACAGGGTAGGGAGAACAAAAGGGCATTGAGTCGACATAAAATATTTTTATGACACATGTCCTCTTTTTCATGACATCTTTCCTTTTTCCAATGTGTCAGGATGAGATCTGAGCTTGATTAGGGATGCTCATGCATTATTTCAGAAAGAAACTAGGATGATCATAAATTTCCAGAAATATACTCTCTCATATGTTAGGTTGTCTCGTGGAGAGGTCCATAGGGCACAAAACTATTTTCCCTTCACCATCAAAATGTTTCAAGCAATATGAAATACATTGATAGTCATCTAAAGCTAAATGTAGTCAAGAATGCCAAGTAACAATGATTATTTGCTAGAGTGGAAGAATGATTAACACATTGGCTATTAAAATTTTTCTTGTGGGTGGAATGACTTTTTTTAATCAAATATGTGCTTGAATCTATCCCTGTATACTCAATGGCCCTAACTTCGGTCCCCATAGGAATTATTGAATCTATCATAAAACTTTTTAGGTGTTTTCTATCGGCTAGCTACATGGATGGTGTCATTATTCCGTGGGTACACTAGAACAGGATATCCCTTCCAAAAGCATGGGCTAACTGGGGCTTGAAATATTTCCCCATTTTTGTAAGGTGTTTGACCATGAAGGTTGGGTGCATAGTGTTTTCTAGTGGAAGCTTATGGATAATAGTTATATATCCTAAATATATAATTCCTTAGTCTATCGATCAATGGATGTGATTACATAATAAATGAATGACCAATTCGTTTTTCATTTGGAAAAAGGTAATATTTTCTTTTGCAAGTGGTTGGAAGAGGGCTCACATCACTTGGATAATGGGGAAATAATTCGAATTGGATTAAATATATGGACTAGTTGTTCTGAAAATATCTGACTCCAAATGAGCTTGTGACACACTTAAATTTTTAGGGAATAACATTTCTTAACTAGATCATTGATGAGGGTCGGTTTACGTTTTTGGGTACAAGGCTAGAAATTCAGCACACAATTACATTTGCATGATTATTTTCCTACTCTATCGACAAATTATGTAAATTCTCTCAAAGCAGTACATATAATAATTAGACACAGGGAATAATCCCTTAGATGAGTACATTAACCTATAGCGCACTACACTCCAAAAACAAGGTATAACCACCAAATAACTGAAAGAGAAAGGGAAAACCATAAATGGTGGTGGAAACATGTATGGAAGCTCAATTGTCTAGAAAAATCGGCACTATTTATGTGGTGTATTATTAATAATAAAATTCCTAAATGGGACGGCCTACAAAAATGTCATAAGGAAGGTTTAAATTGTTTCATATTATATAAGGATGTTGGGGAACCTGTCATACATTTATTCTTACATTTTCCCTTCACCTAGTTCATATGTTCAAAAACAAAGCAACTTATAGATCAATGGGGTGAATCTTTCCTAGAAGCTTGGAAGTCATAGTGGAATACATCAAATTAAGAATCCCTTGGGTATATACCTCCCCTCATGTGTTGAGGGATGTGGCTACTAAGGAACAAGTCTATATTTGAAGACATGTCATCAGCTCATGATCTCATATTTTCTAAATTGGTGTAATTTATGCTCTCCTACCATAAAAAGTAAAACATCATGATCCTTGCATCACCTCTAATAATTACTCAATACAAAAATTCCTTTTTCATACATTGATGAAGCCTCTAATAGAGATAATTTATGTGGGGGTGGTGTGCTCCCTTATATAAATGAACATCTTTTCATAAAATATAAGATTGGCCTTGACAAAGGACCCAATAATTTTTCATAATGTCTCTCACTCAAACTCCTTCTATGTTGGGCTCCTTGAAAATAATTCTCACTCACTTCAAGTTTTTCGACACTCATTAAATGTTCTCAACTCATTTAATGCCTCTCAAATATGTCACAATCAGAAACTACCACCAATTTTAGAATAATTGATCTGTAAACTGTCATGGATATTCCACCGGATAGTTCATCCCAAAATATCTAAAAGTATTAGATTAAAAATCTCAAATATTACACTACTAAAGTTTTATTAAATTTCAAGATCTATAGATTTAACTGTAATTAGTGCAAGCATGCGAATGGAAATTATGAAGAAAAATAGAGAATGGAAAAATAATCTCTCACACACACACATAAGAGACAAAATAGGCTCTGGGAAATCCTTTCAGGAGAAAACCCTATTGGAATGTGAGGTCGCTTAACTCCCTTTCAATGTGTGGAAATATGTATGCAAGTACAAAGAAGTAAGGATTGTGGCCTATGGGTTGCTATAGTGCACATATCATCTCTATGTGCTCTACCTAGATTAGCTATATTTTCTCATCTACAGAACAAATTTCTCTCAAAAGAATGGAATTCCACTTCCTCCTACTGGCCTCATTATAACACAACTTGATAGCTTACTAGTGATTAAGTTTGACTACATGAACTCTTAACTAAAGTTACAATATGGAACCCTCTAGAGTATTTTTCATCACAATCATGTCGATAGCCCCTTTTCAATGGATAATGAGGGCTGACATGACATCCTCTGAACATGGTGGTGAAATTATGAAGGTCAACTTCTGAGTGGCATAACTTTCACATACGGACTTCGATAACTAGAGAAATTTTGAGGTCTAGAATCGGCCTCAAAACAAAAATGAACAACCAAAACAAAATTTATAAGAACTAATAGGATTTAAGATGATCATGTTGACCATGGGGGATAATTCACCATTTTTGGAGTAAAAAAGTAAAAGGATTAAAAAATAAAAATATAAAAATAATACTTTTTCAACTCATATTTTCAACTTATCTCCATACAACTTTACTCAAATTTCAAGTGGGAGCACTCATTGGATGAATAATTTAATTCCTTATCTGAGTACCCATGTTGCATATTTTTTTCTGGACCTTGCTACATAAAAAATGAGAAACACATGGAAATTGTGATTGCAATCACGTTTTTTTAGGAATTTCTAATTTTTCATGTAGAAAGGTCCATCAAATGTATGTAATGTGGGTATACTTTGCATGAGGAATTAAATTATTCATCTAATGAGTGCTCCCACTTGAAATTTGAGTAAAACTATAGGGATATAAGTTGAAAATACAAGTTGCAAAAGTAGTTTTTTCTTTCTTCCCTCTAAAACTTGATGATGCAATCTAATATTATTTTATTATTTCCACTTTTATTTTATAATATACTTTGGAGGCGTATTTTAGACTATAAAAATTTTGTAATGTGACACAATTCTTGCACCACTAGAAAGGTCTTTGTGTGCAAAATAACATGAAATGTTGTTGCACTAATGAAGTAATGTTTTACCCCCATAAAAAGTTCTTTGATGCCTCTAAACGCTCCTTGAAGGTTTCAAACCTTGTTTTGACAAGTTGAGTCCTATTGGAAAAAATGGTCCCATGACTTGATTCCTCCACTTTTTCCATTCCATATACATCGAGATGGATGAAAAATAATATATCGATCCAATTTATATCAAAGCTCCCCATATTGTGAGGCTTTTGGTCCTGAAAAGATTCTACTAAATGAGGTGAGGAAATATTTCCTCCACCTTCTCTCTAGTGTACCATTTAGCTTTCCCTCGAAGTTTTCCCTTCAACCCAATCTACCAGAGCTCATGCTACCACAACCTTGTAGTTCTGGACCTATTCTAGAAAATTGTATCTTTTGTCAATTCTTCCTAAGAATCTAGAGCCAAATCTTCCATAGAAGGTAGGACTTGTTCCTCTTCCTAATCCAGTATGGCTTCAAATCCCTACATTCACAACTGAGTAAATGAACTTATATGGTGGTAAAATAGGTTGATGGGCATTATCACCCACATTTTACAGTATCACGAAGAGACCATACCTCAAATCCTTAATTTTCTTGCTAGGCCCCTGTAGCCTCTCCTTGTTAAAATGTAGCCATACTTTATCTCCCACCTTGAACGATTTTGTTCTTATGTGTTAATCATATATGGCCTTATACTTCTCCTATAACTTTTGCAGTGTTTCTTGTACCTATACATGGATTTTCCTAATCTTCTGTATAAAATTTGTATCCCTCAAGGAATCTCTTGTAAGATCTTCCCTCACTCCTCCTTACTTCCCATATGCAATATCCAAAAGTGAACGTGACAAATATCCAAAACAAGTTTGAAATGGGGAATTTCCTATAGAAGTGTGAACTCCTCTACTGTAAGAGTGTTGTATATATAGCATATTTTCATCCTAGGTCTTCGGATATGTCTATTTGTATCCCCTCGGAAGTTGCACCCAATTCATGTTGACTACTTTTGTCTACCTATCGTTTTGTGAATGGAATGCTATAGATCTCTTCAAATTTGTGTCCATCTTATCCCACAATGTAGTCGAGAATGCACTGTGAAATATTGTATCCTTATCTAAAATGATGCTCCTTGGTATCCCAAAGTGCACCCTGACCTGTCCAAAGAATAAATTTTCTACTTCCTACCCGCTGATGGTATTTTTATATGGAATCTATATACACATATTTTTGAACCTATCAACTACCATGAACAGGTAGTCATGTCCCTTCCGAGATGTTCGTAAACCTCCCACAAAATTTATGGAAATGATCTCCCAATGATGAGTAGGTCCAGGTAAGAGATGATATGGACCCTATTTCCTATTGTTGGGCTTTTTGGTACAACAAAGCATGCATGGTTTTATGAACCTAGATACCTTCTCTTGCATCTTGGGACAATAAACATACCTCTACGAGTTAGCCACAGTCTTTTCTACACCAAATTTCCCTGCAACCTTAGAGTTGTGAGCCTCTCTAATTAGTTGCAAACACTCACCTTTAGGAACATATAGCTGACCTACACTATATAGTAACCCATCATGGATATGATAGTCAATAGTGTTTTATCCATTGTGCACATGACACTATGTTTGTAAATGTTGAACACCTCCTTGAAGTCCTAATCCTCTGAATATGCCTCTCTATATGCATGATGGGTGAATGGATCCATGTGCACAAGAGTCCCCATATATATTATCTTTGATATGGGTGATCTTGAAAGCATGTTGGCCAATGTTTTTTCTCCTCCCTTATTATACTTGATCACCAAATGAAACTATTGTGAGAACCCCATCCACTGGTAATACTTGGTATGTTGTAGATTACCATGGGCCTGCAGGTACTGTAGCGGTCAGTGATCTATGTGGATTATTGTCTCCTTCCCCATCATATAATGTTTCCACTTCTTAACAACTTGCATCATGGCATAAAGCTTCTTATTTTAGGTAGGGTAGTTAAGAAATCTCCCATGAAATACTTCATAATGGTAGCATACAAACCTTCCTCCCTACATCAAGTCAACTCCCATAGCATACCGAATTGCATCTATCTCGACTCCAAAGGGTTGTTAAAAGTTTGTTGATGCCAAAAATGGTGCTTTACTAATCTTCTTATTTAGCTCCTCGAAATCCTTTCGTTGACCTTTTCTCCACTAGAAAATCATGCCACTTGTTGTTTTGGCATGTAGCGGTGTTGCTACTGCTGAAAATGAGGTTATGAATTTCCTCACGTAATATGTTTCCCCAATAAAACTACTAACCTTAGAAACATTAGTAGGCACCAACCATTTCATGATGTCCTCCATCTTGGAAGGATCTATCTTCAGTTCTCCTCCACCAATCACATAACCCAAATATGCCGAAAACTACGTTGCAAACTGAAACTTCTTGATATTTTCTAGCAACTGGTGCTTCTTCAAGGATTGGAACACCTATGTCAAATGTGAAATATGATCCTCCCAGGTAGCACTATATACCAGTATATCATCCAAATAAACAATAACAAATGAACCGATAAAAAGGCATAGTACATCAATCATTAATCCCATAAACATAGCTAGTACATTATATAGGCCAAATGGCATATCTAACCACTCATACAAACCTTGCCTAGTTTTCAAGGTGGTCTTTCAAGTATCTTCTTCTTTGGCTAAATCTTGGTGATATCTAGACTTGAAGTCAAACTTGGTGAATTATTTTTCTTGTTGCAACTGATCGAGAAGATCATCCATCCTGTATTGTGGGTACCTTTTCTTGAGCATGATTTTGTTCAACACTTGGTAATTTTTACACACCTTCAAAGTCACGTCCTTCATTTTGACAATGATGATGGGTGACACACATGGTGATGTACTTGGTCGAATGACACCCTGTTCCAGTAGTTGTTGCCACTATTTCTTCACCTCAATCGCTTTTATAACAATGTATCTTAGGTCCCTATAATACTAGTTTATCAGCCTTATTGCTATTTTCGTGCCCATGTAGCCCCCATATTTTTTTTGTTGTGCCCATAGAAGCCCACTATTTCTATTGTTGTGCCCTTACATTATTATTGTTATGTAGGCTTAGATTATATTGTGACCCCTTAGACTCCTATATATACAAATAAGGTTGTGTCATTTATATCAACCAAAAATTATTGATTTATGTAATGTAAAGTAGATTTCCCCCACAGAGAGGATATTTTTTAAGTCATTGGTCTATCTTTTCTATGAGCTGGCTGCATAAGATTTGGTATGAGTGCTTTAGATTTTATGGCTTCCCTGCTTCACATAGTTCATCGTGGAATTTTGGCTATAAAATGTTTTCTACAAATATTCAGAAGATGAAATTGAAATGACGTGGAGCCAAAATATTGGTGAACTTCATGTATGAATTTCAGATCTTTTCTCAGAATATTTTCGAAGATATGATCCAAGGAAGTTAGGATTTTTGTAGGCTCGAGAAGTCCATTTGAAAAAGATTACCTAAGGAAAATCGTTATAAAGTTCTCTCTGAGCATCAAATTTGACTTTTGTAAAAAGTGAAAGAAATAGCATGGATTGTAACTTTTTGGGTATCGTTTTTAGCAGTGAAGTTTGAAACAGTGACACATGGTACTCTATACAAGTTCACTCTACTGAACCAATCTATAACCAAGTCATCATAGGAGATTGGGCATCACTATTTCTTAAAGAATAAAATATTAGTCTGACTTGTTGGGTTGGAAACATGACTTAAAGGAATATGGTATGATCAAATTTCAAACCCTGGAAATCCAAAATTACATAGTAACAACTGTTTCAAGGTCCAACTCCTAAAAATCAACAATAAGGTGTGTGTATTTTAATTTTTCATAACTTTGGTTTGCAAAATTAGTTTGAAGCGATTCAAAAGGAATATTAAAGCATAGATATCAATATTTTGTTCTAAAATTCCTCCAAACAAAATAATTCTACACCCACTAAGCCCTTAGAAAGCTCTACTATGTTACATTAAGAAGAAGAATTACAACATGATATATCAAAGTTACGAGACCAAGTGCAACAAATTTCGCTCTCACAAGGAGCAACCAAATATGAAATAGATGGCTTAAAATGGGACACAGATGGTATAAAAGGCAACATGGATGTTTTTAAAGTAGACATGGATGTGATGAATGTCAAGTTGGAATGTTGAAAAAGCTTTTGGAAGAAAGGCTTCTCGGTGGTCACAAGGTAATCCTTGAAGATCATGATGAGAACAAAAGGAAGATGAATTACAATTTGAGAGACTCAAATGTGGGGTTTAAGAACCACCACATTCAAAATATAGATATGAGGAATTTTGATGGCAAGGGTCTGGTAATATGGATATTATAGATGGAGCAATATTTTGATCTACATGATGTGCAACCCTCACAAAAGGTACATGTTGCATCTTTATATTTAGAACCTAATTAGTTGGTATGGTATAAATTCCTTTTTCCTCATAAGCCACATGTCACCTGGTCCATTTTTATGGACTAAATGATAGCACATGATGAAGATACAGAGAACAATGCCTTCTTTAGCCAATTGATAAATCTCCAACGAGAGGGCTCAATGGAGGAGAATATTGAAGACTTCCAAAAATTAAACATTAGGATAATCGATATTCCAAAGGAGCATAGTATTGATGTATTAATAGGGAACTTAAAAGATAACATCCAACATGAGGTTCACCTTTAGGAACATGATTCATTGGAGAAGGAATTCAAGGTAGAAGGAAAGTTTAAAGCAAAATTATGGTAACAAGGAAGTCTACCACTCATAACTATAAATATGGAAGTTTTGTTGCTCCTAGTCTTCCACAACCTACAAGGCTGATGCCAGAAGAATTCGAGGAAAAAAAGGAAAAAATGCTTTGTTACAGTTCTGATAGCGAATACACTAAAGATCAAAAGTTTGATGAGAATAAATTATTCTACGTAGATTGTGAAAAGGAGGAAGAAAAGAAATAAGAAACATCAAAAGAGGAAGATATAAATGAGGGACTGACCACATAGAAAGAAGAAATGAATCCGACCATATTATGTAATGCACTGGCAAGGATTAGAACTCCTCATACTCTTAAGATACAAGGATATATCAAGAAGAAAAAGGGAATAATGTTGATTTATTTGGGTAGTACACATAATTTTATTCACAGTAAGATAGACAAGGAATTGAATTGTTTCTTGTATCTAGCACCAGAGTGTCAAGTGATGGCTTCATATGGAGGAACTATAAAATTCTCTGGAAATTTCCATAATATCAAGCTAACCATGGGGGAATATTTATTGAATAGTCCAACGCTTTCTATTCCAGTGGGTGGTGTTGTTGTGGTAGTAGGAGTCCAATGATTACAATCTTTGGGGACAACAACTTTCAATTTTCAATAACTTTTATTCAAATTTTTTTTGGAACAAAAAGGAAGTAAAATTAAGGGGTATCGCAGGGAAACCAAGAATGATAATCATCTTTAACGTCATGAAAAATCTTCTGAAGAAAGAAGAATGGGGCGTAATTGCAAAATTATTCTCGCTAGGGTTTCAAATATTGAAATCATCCATTTATCAAGATCTCGAAAATGTCATGGAAATTAATTCCAAGGCCTTTGAGGCTCCCACATGCCTCCCACCTATTTTTGATCATGATAATGTGATTCACTTGATTCCAGGAAGTGTTCCTCCAAACATCAAGCCTTACAAATATGCTTATGCCCAAAAGAGTGAAATTGAACGTATGGTTGAAGAAATGATAGATGTTGGCATAATTCAACGAAGTCGAATTTATTTCTCTACTCTGGTAGTATTGGTGTGCAAGAAGTATGGATCATGGCATATGTGTCAATATTATAGGGAGCTCAACAAGATCACCATTAAAAATAAATTTCTCATTCCTACCATTGATGAATTGTTGGATGAATTACATGGAACAATTTACTTCACCAAGATGGATATTCATTCAGGATATCATCAAAATAGAATTAATAGTAAATACATTATGAAAATATCATTTAGAACTCATGAGGGTTATTATGAATTTTTGGTCATTGCCTTTTGGCCTTATTAATGAACCTTCCACATTTCAAGGTTTAATGAATTCCATTTTAAAAACACATTCCTTACAAAATTGTATTAGTAATTTTTTATGATTATATTAATTCTACAACAAGTTTTTGGAAGTATCATGTTCAACATTTTGACAGGGTTCTCAAACTATTGGAGGAGAAACAATTATATGCAAAAACCTCCAATTTTTTCTTTGGAGTATAGGGTGTGAAATATTTAGGTCATATTGTATCTCATGATGGTGTTAAGGTAGACCCTAACAAGGTTAAATACATTAAGGAATTGAAAATCCCCACAACCATAAACAATCTTCAAGGATTTCTCAAGTTGGCAGGGTATTACAGTAAGTTTGTTAAGAATTATGGGAGAATAGTGGAACCTCTAGCATCATTACTAAAGAAAGATGCATTTTCCTGGAGTCTAGAAGAAATGAAGGCCTTTGATCATCTTAAATAGGAAATTTTCCAAACACTGATCTTAGCTAGGCCAGACTTCACAAAAACGTTTATGTGGAATGTGATGTTTGAGGAAATGGAATTGAATTTTTTTTAATGCAAGAGGATATACCCACTGCTTTTGAAAGTCATCTAATCAAAGGAAAGTATTTACAAAAAACTATTTATGAGAAGGAAATTTTGGAAATAATTCATGCACTAAAGAAATGGCGACCTTTACCTAATGGTAAGACACTTCAAGGTAAAAAAAGATCATGATAGTCTTAAATACCTTTTGTAACAAATATTATCTTCAAAAGATAAACAAAAAATGGTGACAATGATGTTGGATTATGACTTTGAAATCATATACAAAAAAGGGAAGCAAAATGTTGTTGCAGATTCACTTTCAAGAAAGGATAAGTATGTGGAAGTATTGCTTTGCGTCATTTCTATTATCCAACCTGATTGGATAACCGAAGCAAGGGATGAGTGGAAGAATGACGAAGAGGTGAAGTCACTCATTGAAATGTTACAGCAAGATCCTAGTACATCTGATACATCTAGTTGGAAAAATTATTCACTATATATAAATATCACTTATATATTTGTAATAATTCCCAAATCAAACAATAGATTATTTTGGAATTGTAAACGTCTCCCTTAGGAGGGGACTCAAGATTTTTAAAAACTTACCATAGGTTCAAGAAGATTTTTTTTTGGTATGACATTAAATATGATTTTCAAAAGTTTGTGGTAGGATGTTTGGTTTTCCAATGAAATAAAGTTGAGACAGTTAAGACCCTAGGTCTGCTACATCCTTTTGGCCATTCCAAATCAGTGTTGGGAGAAGGTCTCAATGGATTTTATCATAGGTTTACCGAAGTCTAAAGGAATGAGTTGACTCACGGTGGTAGTTGATAGACTTAGCAAGTATTCACACTTTTGTGCACTATATCATTCTTTTAAAGCCAATATAGTTGCTAATTCATTTACGGAAACAATTCAAAATCTTCATGGAAATCCAAAGATTATAGTAAGTAAAGATGTCCCATTTTCATTGTAAATTTTTGGATGAAATTATTTTCTTGTCATGGCACTTAATTAGCTCATAGCTCATCTTATCATTCTCAATCTGATGGGAAAACTGAGATAGTGAACAAATTTTTGGAAGGATATCTTCATTGCTTTCTATCTAATAAAAAAACACAGTGGGTCAAGTGGTTACCTCTAGCTGAATGGTGGTATAACACTTCCTTCCATACAACAGAAAAATGACACCATTTATGGAAATTTATGGATATCATCCACCATCCATCATATCATCTTTATGAGAAAATTAATAGGTTTAAGCAACGGAATATCACATCGAGCATCAACAACAAGTTCTCCAACTCTTAAAGGATAACCTCACTCTAGCACATAATCGAATGAAACAACATGTAGATATGCATCATAGTGAAATAAGCTTTGATGTAAGTGACTGGGTATTTTTATGCTACAACCATAAAAATAAATGTCTATCGATCAAGCTAAGAGGGATAATAAATTATCACCCAAGTATTATAGCCCATACAATGTGTTGCAAAAGATTAGTACTATGGTATACAGATTGGAGCTTCATGAATCTTCCTAAGTACAACTAGTTTTCCATGTTTCATGCTTAAAGAAGGTTGGCATTCACAAGATTCTACTTCAAATAGTGTTTCTACAACTTGAAAAAGAAGGAAAAATCATATTTGAGTCTCAAGAAGTCACATAAAGAAGAACCTGACAGCTATGGAATCAATCAATTTTAGATTATCTCACTAAGTGGAAGAACTTACCCATTGAAGATTCCACAAGGGAATGCGAATTTTACACAAAAGCATCCAAAACTACTCAAGTGTTGGGGACGACACTTTTTTGAAGGAGGGGGATAGGCTATGTCCCTATAATACTAGTGTATCCACCTTATTGTTATTTTTGTGCCCATGTAGCCCCCATATTTTTATTGTTGTGGCCCATAGAATCCCACTATTGTTATTTTTGTGCACTTACCTTACTATTGTGATGTAGGATTGATTATATTGTGACCCTTTAGACTACTATATATACAAAGAAGGTATTGTCATTTTTACCATCCAATAATTATTCATTTATGTAATGTAAAGGACGTCCCGCCCCCCCCCCCCCCCTCGAAGCAAATATATTTTACGTCATTGATCTATCTTTTCTATGAGCTAGTTACATAACAAAGTGCCTATACAACCCGATATTTGGGGATGGGGAGTATAGAAATAGTTGGATCTCATGCTCCACTGATTTCTTGGGTCATAACCATTTCGACTATCTAAAAACATCCTTATATTCCTATAACAACTCCTCCAATTGTTGTTTCTATTTATTAGTATACCCTTCTAGGGATTCCTTTTCTTTTATTGACTCCTCTATAGACTAAATTTCTCTTAAAAGAAATAAAACATACTTCTTGTTGGAAATGAACAATTTCTTGGCTTGGTTGCAACTTACTAGTGACATTTTTTATTTTCCTTTGTGCTTGTTTATGATGAAATATTTTCCATCCTTCACAAGTCGGTACTGGTTGGATCTCCTCTTGAATATTTCGTCATGCATGTACACTTATGCACTCCCAAACATGACTCCATATACATCAAGGGGAACCACATCTAGATCTAGTTCATCAATAAAATCAACACTAATAGAAAATATGATTTTGGATTATCATGTTACCCTCATCTACGAATCATTGTTTACCCATCCGAGTGGATATGGGTTTAGATGATCACGAACTTCTAGCCCCAATGCCTTGACTAGATTTATTGTAATGAGATTCACCTACTATCTTGAGTCAAATAGAGAATCAATATTTATCTTCTTAACTTGTATATTATATGGAATATTTTTATCATTTCTTTCTCTTCTCGTTGTTGAATTCTACTTAGATTCACCTCCTTATACAATTAACGTACAAATGAGCTTCTCATCCACGTCTGAGCTACTTCCAACTTGGTTGCTGAATCTGTGGCTATGAGATTCCTCTTCTTATTATCTTTCATGTTATTCTTTGGGTTTAGCTATGGATGAAACTTACAACACTTCTCCTTTGTATTGCCATCAATGTTGCATCTTTTGCAGTGATATCTAGTATCTCTTCACTAGTGTGTTGTGGCTACCATATTTTTTTATTTTTCTCCTTTTTTCTTCTTCTTCCCCTCCTTGAAAGTGTCTTGTTTCTCCTTATATTTTGGTCCACTTGATTTTTCTTTCTCTAGGCCTACGTTTTCCAAGTATTGTGCCTGTACAGAAGCCTCATCCACCAATTTGGGCTTGAGAAACATCGCTTTCTCATGCATATGGAATTACAAAGACTCAAAATACTTGACCAGTACATCTGGGTTCTTCAGAGAGATAACCAACATGGTACCCATACTTCTTAATTTTATGGTGTACTCCTGCATGCTTTGGCCTGAATTTTTCCTGAAGTAATGCTAGTAAATACACTTTTCCTGTATGTACCCAATGGGATAAAACTATGAATTAATGAGGGTTTTGAAATATTCCCACTTTGTCATTAGAGTTTATCACTCCAACCTCATGTTCTTCATGTGGCTCTCCCACCAAGTTATTACTTGGCCTTCTAATTTCAGTTGCGCAAATGATATCTTTTGACCTTCCTCAATCTGATGAACGTTGAAATAAATTTCCAGTTGTTGGAAATAGTGGTTCAGATTTAGAGAATCAATATCGTCATGGTACAACTTGATATCAAATTTTTCTTCAATTTTAAATAGTGAATGGGATTAGTTCATGGCACTCTAACTCAATTGCTCTTTTTTGAGTTCTTTCTTTTACTGGTTCTCCATTTGTCCCAAATCTTTTGATGCCCTTTCTTATTTGTCCTCTATATTTGAACCCCATCTTCTCCAAATATTCCAATCTTAATTTTCAGGGCTTCCATGAGGAAGTTTACATTGTGATTAATATTTCTAACCTTTTTTTCCAACTGCGAAAACCTCACATCTATAGGATCATGAGGGTCATTCAAAAACTCATCAGCCATGATTAGGGTTTTATGATTTTTAACCTCGTTTATCTATATTCCCAATCAACTCCATAAACCACCCAAATAATCTTTCTCCAATACCAAATGATCTATAAATTGTCATGGATATTTCAATGGATAGTTCATGAAAACATATATGAAAATATTATATTAAAAATATGAAATTTTACACTATTACAATTTTATTAAATTTCAAGATCATTAGATTTAACTGTAATTAGTGCATCCATGTGAATGGAAATTATACAAAAAAATTGCGAACTATGAAATAAGTTCACACACACACATAAGACACAAAATATGTTCTCAGAAACCCTTTCAAGAGAAAACCTAGCTAGAAGGTTAGGCCGCTTTACTCTCTTTCTCTATTTGGAAGTATGCTTGTAGGTAGAAAGAAGTAAGGTTTGTGGCCCATGGCCTACTATAGTGAATATATCCTCTTTATTTTCTCTACCTCATATATCTCTTGGATATCTTTGCTCAAATATGGAAAAAAATTCTCTCAAAATAATGGAATGCCTCTTCCTCCTAGTGCTTTGGTTATAACACAGCCCCATAGCCTACTAGTAGTTAAGTTTGACTACATCAACTCTTAATTAGAGTTACATTATGGAATCTTCGAGAGTATTTTAGATCAAAATCACATGGCTAGCTCATTTTCCATGAATAATGAGGCCGACGAAACATCCTTTCGAAGCATGGTGGTAAAAACAAGAATGTCAAATTCTGAGTGGCATAACTTTCACATACGAACTCTGGTTGGCATGATTCTTACACTATTGGAAAGGTATCTATGTGTAGAATAGAATGAAATGATGATGCACTAATAGGTAAAGTTTTACCCCCAAAAAATTGTTTTTTGTTGCCTCAAAATGCTCTTAGAAGGTCTTAGACCCTATTTTACCAAACATGGTCCTACCAGTGAAAACAGTCACATGATCTAATTGCTTCATTCTTTCCACTCCAAATGCATCGAGATGGATGAAAAAAAATATCATGATCCAATCAAAATGCATCGATATGCATGACGAAAAATATTGTGATATTGTTAAAATAGGCTTTTGACTGCATTTTTCACTGTCATATATATAAGGACAAGAACACTACAATAGACCTCCTATCCAAGGAGGGCATTAGACAACCTATGGGCACTTGGCAAGTACCAAAGCACATAGATGGGATAGTTTGAGAGTTTCAGCATCATCATTTTATGGAGAGATGATATATGTAGTTTCATGTATCCTATATGTGGTTTATACTAGACTTTCATATATGTATCTTCATAATATCAATTTTATTATGATTCTTGCTAAAAAATAAAGTACATGACAACAATGTATGATGGTAGTACATAGTATGTCAAAAATATCTAGGACATAGGAACATGGTATACGTATTCCATATATATATATATATTATATATATATATATATATATGACATGGAATATGTATACCATGTGTCAACTCCTACACATAACACTTGTCAACTCCTGGATGTGCCACATGTCACCTTGACTTTGACTTTTTGTCCATTTCAGCAAAACTTTAATGGGTAATATCTTTCACATATAGATTTGGAATGACATGATTCAAGTTGTGTTCAAGTTTATTTTCAGATCCATGCAATGAGGCTATTTCCATAAAATTTTGGAAACTTTTAATTTTATGCCTTTTTAAATACTGTAACTTTTTTTTTATCAATGGAAAAGTGGGGGTGAATATCCATGGTTAATAATCTTTTCACATTTTTAAAAGTCATATGATTATAAAATATTTTGATTGTGAAATAACTTATATTTCTTGGGCATGTGGTATTGATAAGCCATGGTATTGGTCCATGGTGTCGTAACAAATCCCATTTACAAGTTAATAATATTCATGGCAAAGTGAGGGTGAATATCCACAGTTAAGAATATTATCATATTGTTATTAAATATTTTGATTATAAGTTATGATTTTTGGGTATGTGTTATTGATAAGCCACGTATTGGCCCATTCCATTGTAAAAGCCTATTTACAAGTTCATAATATCAATGGAAAAGTGAGCATGATTATCTACATCTAAGAATATTTTCATATTGTTATAAAATATTTTGATTGTGAAATAAGTAATGTTTTTTGGACATGTGGTATTAATAAGCCAATGCATTGGCCCATGGTATTGTAACAAACTATTTACACGTTAATAATATCCATGGTAATGTGGGGGTGAATACCCAAGGTTATAATCTTCTCATATTGTTATAAAATATTTTGATTGTGAAATAAGTTATATCTTTTGGGCATGGGATATTGATAAGCTATGGAATTATAACATAGTCTATTTACAAGTTAATAATATCCATGGTAAAGTGGGGGTGAATATTCATGGTTAATAATCTTGTCATATTATTATAAAATAATTTGAGTGTCATATAAGTTATGGTTTTTGGGAATGTGGTATTGATGAGCCATGGTATTGTAACAAAGCATATTCATAAGCTAATTGCAAAATCAAAATATGAAAAAATGATTTCTTTAATTTTTATTACTTTAACTTTTCTATTATAAATTAAGACAACATTTAGATGTTTACATTCATCCCAGGTATTGGGGTTTATTTTACTTTTAACATTTTATTTATTACTTTTAACTTTTTATTTATTACTTTTAGCTTTTATTATTAATTGAGTCAACATTTAAATGTTTACACTCATCCTTGATTTTACTTTTAGCTTTTTATGGTCTTGGTGATTGAGTGCATTTGAGAGGAGGGATAGGATTGTAGGAGCATTAGTCTATTTACGTGAGGGAGGAGGCTTTCTAGTCAAGACATTCGTGTTTTTTGGCCTCCCATTGTGAAAAGTGAGAAATGGATGATGGAGGATTGGTATAGTGTTGGCTCCATAAGTTATGTAGAGCACTATATGCAACCCTAGTTCATAATGAATTTATGAGAATAAATCCAATTTCATTTTGGTTAGGTAGGTGGTGGTGCATTTTGTTGGGATCTTAATCAAGATGGGTGTGGGAAGTGTTGGATACCTATACCAATAGGTTTCATATTTCATGATTGGATATCAAAGGTCCAAATATGCTCAGCTTTGACAAATGCAAAGATCTCATATTTTCCTAAGAAGGTAGTGTCTATATCAGCTTTGATAAGAATTCAATTTTGGATGGATGGTCCAATAGTCTAATCTGGATCATGCCATGTTTTCAATTTCTATGTTGTAGTATAGAGAATGATATCTGTCCAAACTGTTTAATCTTGGCAGATCAAGTAGCTAGGTAGAGAAACAAAGGTTCCCAACTGTTTAAACTGGGGCCTTGGAAGAAATAAGGGTTGTGTTAGATAGGAGATCCAAGCAAAAAGCCAGTGAAAAGAATAGGCATTCAAAGGGTTTGCAAGTCCAAGTGCACCCTCCAAGAAGGAACAAAAAGTGCTAGGAAATCTAGTTGGGTAGGTAGCTGGGGTTGCAGAAAAGTTGTCTCTTCCAAGACTAAGCCTGCTGAAACATCTACAAGAAAGGCAACATACTGATGCATGACTAATTCCCCTGTTTTCATATGTATATTACTCATAACTAACTCCCTTTCCCAAGATACACAAAGCACAGAGATTTATATACTTGAAAAATTCTTATGGCTTTGAGAAGCCACATTTCTTGTGCAAAAATCTTTTCATTTTGATCTACTCCTTATTTCAAGGTGTTGTTCAAAGAAAACTTGATTGATCTAGCTCCTACTCATGTGTTTCTCCGTGCTAAAAGCTAACTCTACTATTCTAGCTCCCTATACCCCACTATCCCTATTATTATAAACACTATAGTGTATAAACCCCACAATGCATAAATATCCCCTCCCTGGCACTATAGCCATAGTATTCCGCCCCTGGGACTTGAATTGACATCTGGTCAAGGTCAAGAACCCATGACTTGTCTTCTGCTTCACCCCAGACCAGTTTCCCTACCCAAAAGGCCATTAAACCTTGAAAACCTTAAAGAAACTTGAAAAAATATTGAAAACCTTACAAAAATACCCTTCCCCCGCCTTATCCTAAGGTCGGGGGTTATTCACATTGTTCACATTTTATAAACCGTTTTATAAACCCTTTTGTCCAAAGTTTCCGCCTTCGGAAATAATAACACCCAAGACTTTACAAAAAAACCTTTGAAAATCTTTTGTTTTCTATGATTAGCGGGCATAAATAAATCAATGAGAAAAACCATCGAAAAATTCACTAAAGGAATGTTTATTGCCCGGAGGGCCCCGCCATCCACGTCTGCAGAAGAAATGATTATTTTATTGCCCGCCTGCTTGTACTTATTCTCCGTGCAGGTTAACCATCCGACGGCCGTCCGATCACGCCTCATCCAGATCCACGGTCAAGGTTGTTTTCGGGCCATCCCGACGTCCGCACGATAACCAACGCCGCTGCTACCGTCCGCGCAAGTCAGGCGTCCGACGACCGTCAGATCGCCCGCCTCCAGATCGACGGCTGTTATGAATATCGGAAGGCCTTACGTGTCTAACAGATACCTTCCGATATCTGTCAGACGCTTACGTCAGGCCAGCATCAGCACGGGGGCACGCGTCTTCTTTTGATTGCATCGGAGCGTCGCCTGACAGTTCGTCCGACGTACAGGACCCCTTCCGATATGATGACATCTGTCCAGTCCACGTGAGCGCCCCGGTGCCGCGCACGTCACCGCCAGTTCATCCCGCCTTGTTCCTGATTCGTCCACCTGGCCGCCACATCACCGCCCCCTTGGACCAACCGCTGACTGCCACGTCACCATGCTGATGTCATGATGACGTCACCCAAACCGGGCCCCCACGCTGACGTCATGCTGACGTCATCCGGAAAGCGCGCCAAAAAGTCCAAAAAACCATATTTTCGCCAGTTTTTACCATTTTTCTTAATTTTTCGAAATTCTCCTGTTTAAGTCCTCTGCATGGGATTTACGACGCCAAGCCACCAGCCAACCTGCAACTATTTCCGAAGCACCTCGCGCGCAAAAGCCAGCTACATCCTTCAGTCTAAGCCAGCGTTCGCCAGGTATTTCGGCCTTATCCTCTTGTCTTCTGCTTTTTCTTGAATTCTCTGTAAAACCCGCCATGAAAGCCTGTAAAAGGTGAAATTGACCGATATATCAACTGTGTTTTTCCCTATGCGACCAAATAAAATCAAAATACAGTGTCAGTGACCTCCAACTCACTGCAAAACCAGTTAAAAGAAACTACCCTGTTCGCGCAATCGTGAACTTCTGAGTAAACTCCCACAATTGACAAAGAAGGTCTCCCTGTTGTTAAAAGCCCTTCCCAAGGGGCTAGCATTGTCGTCCTCATTCTAAACCGGTCCTGTTGACCTTGCCTCCTATCAGAATTCATTGTTTCAAACGGTATTTCAGTTATTGTTGCAGAAAGCATGGAAACCCCTGAGATCCTCAATGTCACTCCTCTCAATGCTCCTCAGAGAGAGTTGGACTGGCAGGAGCTGGCAGATCTGGATTATTAGATCTCAGAAGACTCCAGACAAGGACTCACCCCTCATCTTCAACTGTTAAGTGAGTTCAGGGCCAAGCACAGAGAAGGAACGGATATCTTGGGCATTTGGGAGTCTGCCCTGCCAATTTTCAAAATGCCTCTGGTCAGGCAATTCCCTGACCTAATTTATCTTTGTGCCAGCCAATATGAGCCATCACATAGGGCTGTAGTCAATTACAAAGGTGAGGTTGTGTTCTATACCACCCCTCAAGCTATCAAAGACATGGTGCAGTTCAAGTCCAACAAGACAATGGTTCCCCTATCCCTGCTGGATTTAATCAACCAAGGGAACAAGACACTAACAGAGGCAGAGATCCTGAGGTTTAATCAGCTATTTGTGAGCAAATCAGACACAGTCCTGCATCCTCCAGTCTTCGATGGATATCTAAATCAACTTGG